>JBBMJZ010000122.1:25917184-25932083 GCA_037833815.1 Zingiber zerumbet
ATGACGCTGCTAAGAAGCCCTCCACCGAGGTTGAAGCTCGAGAGAATGATCGGAGAAGGAATCGGGGCCGAAATCCGCTGGAAGATGCGCGTCAGGACTGAGCTGCACGAAGAAGAAGGAATCGACGAAGAAGCTCACTGTAGCTTCTCAGATTTAAATCAGATCTGGATCTGAATGGACGGCTGAGATGCTTTGGAGCTAAATCAACGGTGAAAATCACCTAAAATATGATCTGAAGGTACTGATCTTGATCTAAGGTCTGGATCTACTCTCCCTTATGTCGGATTGACCAGATCATCACTGGATGGCCCAGATCCGCCTAGTCTTCAATGAACGGTCCAGATTAATTCGGCTTGATCAATGGCTAGATGAACTCAGATATGGATCAAAACTTCTGGATCTTCATCAATGGCTTAGATCTACTCCTCATTAGGTTGGATGGGTCAGATCTTCAACGGATGGTTCAGATCTCTCCTATTCTTGATGAACGACCCATAATGCTCCAAAGATTGATCTTCTCGTTTAAACTCCAATTCGAGCCCAATTTCGGTTCAAATAAATCCACATCCACGATCCTTTGATGTCTACAAAATAAAAATCAAATATTAGCACCAAATAACACCAAAAATAAAATAATTCGTAATTAGGTCCAAAATCGATATAATGCATAAAATATGATGTAACCATGATTTAAACCTAGGAAATCAACATCAAACCATGCATATATGAATCAAAATAATACAGTAAAATCATGGTTATCAAGCATCACGCTACATATATCCGGGCAGTCCTAAAGGTCGAACGTCCTTACAGGATTCGATATCTTACTTTTGAATCGATCTACCACTATAATACACAGTTGGTCGGCTAAATGTTTGGTCAAGATATATCCATGGACAACTTCGTTAGAGAATCATAACAGCCAGCTAGAGTGTAACAACCATATGTCAAAGGATATTCTTCTATTATAACAAATGCACTCGGTGGAAACTTCTTCGAAGGTGACTGTATGCATGTCTGTCATTAACCGATACATTATAATAACATACTTCTTAAACCGCCTCATTAATGACATAAATTACAAAAAGGTAATGCATACCTATGTAACGGAAGATTCTTCGGACTGTGATTGTACACCTCCTAGGCCATATGCCTTCCCCTACTCAACAATATCTGACACTTAATAGTCTCGCCACCTCATGGTTGCGGAGGTTATAAGAGGTGGTATATAAAGGGGGTCATCTTCATTAGCAAGGTATGCTTACGCAACATTTACACTACGCTCTATTTCGTCTACTGTTGTTCTTATTTCTGCTCAGTCGTTCCATTAACTTGAGTGTCGAACGGCCTATACCAGGGACTTCCTTCTTGGTTTTGATGCTAACGTTTGTTTGCTCTCTCTGCCGTGCACAGGAAAGAAGAAGCTCCTTCCTCCGCTAGTTCATAGTTTGTTCTCATTATATTTGCCAGCTCAAAGACTTTGCTCAGTCAACCTCACAACCACCTGCCAAGTGCGCCATCTCTTCAACTTTTAAATAGGATCAATCGATTTTTGGTATGGTATACTATTTACATTCAAATTCTAATATCGATACGGTATACTGAATATAAAACTATTAAATTATATACTGATATCGTATCAAAATTTTTTGATACGATATAATACTATACCAAAATTTTTAATATACTAGATTTTTGATATAATTTGATATATTTTGATACAATACGTACAATGTATCAAAATTTTTGATATTTTTTCCACCCTCCTATCCTTGATATGGAATATTGTTGCAAACTATTTTATTAAAAAAAATGCCTATATTGTTAAATGGGTCTTGTTTAATTAAGAAAAGCATACTTGTTCATGCAGTGTGTCCTTAACTTTGCACTAAAGCAAGGAATAACTCTCTAGGCTGCTTAACGTCTACAACTCTCGGAATCAGCTCCTCACATATGGATTTATTCCGCCTCCTCACTCTCCTCGCCGGCCTTTCTTCCCTGAGCTTGCTCAGCCTGGTGGTGCTCAAGAAATGGCACCGGCAGCAGATGATCGCCGACAGGCTCCGGCGTGTCGGAGAGGCGCTGGAGCAGGCGGAGGAGCGGCTGGTGAGGTTCCAAGAGAGGCACGACCGAATCTTGTTCCAGATCAATTCGCATTACCTGTGTCACAGGGAGATGGAGGCGGCGCTGCATAGGGCTGAGAGAGCCATGGAGGAGGCTCTCCAGTTCTGCGCCCAGCTCCGCCGCATGCAGATGAAGCTCCTGACGCTATACTCTACCGCCGCCGGCTGCCTCGGTGATCAATTCACAGTCGGTTCTTGTATCGAGGAGTAAAGGATTTGACGTCCCTTTTAATTGCTATTTGATGGATGCACTATATGGTGGATTATTTCATTTCTAGCTAAAATGGAATGGAGAAAATAGATATCATTCAATAGAATCGACAATTGTACTCCACTTGTCAATTGATGCTCAGAGTAGTAGCGTAAATGAGAAAACTTGATGCTCCGTCACCACAATTTTTTCTCGGTTTTAAAAAAATAGAAATCTGAGTTTAAATAAAACTGAAGTTTGCACATCTCTAATAGCCGCGAGGCCTTGGAGGAGCTAGCTCCTTTGGCTCGCCCCATGGCACGAATCCATCACTAAATGGACGACATTTTATATATGACTTCTGCAGCCTACTGTTGCAACTTGAATTGTAAAACTGTTGGGCGAGAAATAGGTTGGTAGAGACGTTGGGACTAGTAAATTATCTTTTACCACAATTCAATTATAAAACCGTGTTGGATCCATTCTTTTTGACGGAAGACGATATACCTCTGCAAAGTGGAAAGGCACCGTATGCCTACTGAATATATCCCTTGATTGGATCGATAAACATCTTGTCGCTTCTTGATCGGCTACCAGCTGGAGGAGCAACGTAACGCAGCTGGTTGAATGAGCCCATCTCCTAACTCATTTGAACACTCGGCTTTACGGCTTTACCTGCTCAGTTTGATCAACGCACTTAATTTGTCCGGCCAACCCAACCACTCAACTTGCCTAGGCAGACCGAACTTATATGGGCTAGCCCATTGCTCAGGCCATTCAAGTAGGTTGTATGTAATTAGATTGTCTTGCTCAATTATATTGGCTCATTTAGTTTATCCAGTCCACTTGACCTGTTGACTCGTCTGACATATTTGAATAGGTTATACCAGTACTCAAATGATTTACGAGTGGTCGATCATTAAAATAGGTCACACCACCCAGACCACTTGGCATATTTGAATAGGCTGCACTTAGACCACTCAACCTATCCAATAGGCCGAATTAATTGCTTTGGCTCAAATCAATCATCCAATTGGCTTCACCCTCTAATCCGAATCATTCGTTCTACTTACACCTCTTCAATCACTTAGATTGTTTTTATATCAAATTATTTCATGATAAAATTTTCTATCAATTATAAAAAGTTAGTTCTATAGAGCAAATTAAATGCAACATAAAAACATATTATAAAATTTATCTTTTTTTCTTCTGCCCGATCATCAAGAGAAAGAGGAAAACAAAAATTCGTCCTCTAGTTTCAGGAATATTGTTTTTTTTTTTTACGGAAATCATCCCAGCAGCCAGGAAAGCCAAAGCACATCTTCTAGTTAGTGTACCTCAGTCAGACTTCACTTGGATGGTGTGTCAGCGGTTGAATTATTAATTATATTTTTAACAAAGGGCTTATTTTCACGCGTCCTTTACTGAAAACTTATTGCTAGAATCGTTCGTTCTTATTTCATGCATCTTCCTTTACTGAAAACTACTAATTAAGGTATCTCTTTTTGTTTGTTTACATTCCTGCCCCACATTTATTGCTTATTTTTTCAATCTGTTAAAAGAATTCATTCCATCCATCAAAAACTACTAAATGTAGAAATTAATCATATATATATATATATATATATATATATATAAACAGAACACTTTTTTTTCCCTCTCTTCTCTCTTGCAAAAAAATAAGGAGAGATAAAGGAACAAAGTCCAGAGTTGCAGTAGCGGGAGCGCTAGCGAGAGAGAAGCATCACCCGGAGCTCCGCCGCCTCAACCTGCGAGCGCATGCACGTTGCTGGGCCTGTAATAACCTGTCACCGGATCCGGCACCCAAGAATTCAGTAACGACGACGAAGAAGCAGAAGCAGAAGAAGTGGTGTTGGAGGATTTCACCACCACCGTCGTCTTCTTCTCCGTCGCCGATGCTGCAGTGGAGTATGCCCTTCTGCATCCATGCATCGTTCATTAAGTTAGCATAATTATACTGCAAATATATATAGGGGGAGGCTGCTTATAAGCATTAGAATTAAAAGGCTGCGGCATACCTTTTAAGAAAGAGGGTGATGCCTTGGGAGAGGGTGGAGAGTGAGTGAGCCATCGCTGAAGAAGTTTGGTTGTTGTTGGGTTTAAAGAAAGGACCGAGTCGAGCCGGTTTTTTTTTTTTTTTTTTTTATCTCCTCCCTCGCTCTTCACTTGTATCGTTGTCTAGTTTCTGCTGCTCGGTTTGGGGGGAGGATGTAATGTTGGGTTTGGATATTTATAGAGGATGAAACTTTGGATTTTGGCTGAACGAAAGGGAACGGAAACGTTGGAGAAGGTGGAACGAGTCTTCCGAGTTCCGTCCGTGGGCCGCACGCCTGTTGTGTTTAACTGATATAATTTGATTTTTAAAAAGTTCCACTTCCAACTCAGCAGCTACTTGTTGTTATAAACAATTTGTGTTTGTTAAGTGTTTTCTCAATAGAGAAAGCATATGGTCTTTTAGGTTATCCCACGAGTGTAAAATTCAGAAATTTATATTTATTATAAAAAAAAATCCTTAATTACTATTATATCCGGCGTCATAATTACTATTCCAAAATTTTAAATGTCATTTCCGAAAGTTGTATGGAAGAATGCAAGTTTGCCGTCTCCATGAGGTTTTCTTATTAAGCCTACCAGATGGACTTTAAACCTGGTAAATTAGCTTCCAGTAGGTCAGTCAATAACTTGGTATACTGCGCTTGTCGTGCTCAATTTGATGGATTCTTCGTCGAATCTCAAATGGCATTCGAATGGGCCTTCTGATCGTACTTCAAATAGGCCCTGATGGGCTGGCTACTCGTTAAACCCACTAATGTTGTGTTCTTATGCGGCATATAGTTTCTACCAAGATGTTGCTACATGTATCAGATACAATGGCAATGGCCTCTATGAAGAAAAGAAGCTTAGACACTGAACCAATCGTTGCATTTCGTTTAGATACTAAAAAAGAGGCGAACCAACCAGCCAAATTTTCATTGGAATACCAGATTAATTTAAGATAGAAATAAAAATTAAAATAACAATGATAACAAAGGAGGGTGGGCATTTTGGAGAAAGCCCGACCCAACCCAACCCAACCCAAGTCCTACTACCTCTCCTTCCCTTCCCATTCGCGCTCATCCATCTCGTACTATTAGAACTACTATTTAACCCTACAGGAAGTGGAACCCAACTCCTCCTCCTGCCCCCCGTACTCCACCTTCTCCTGTCGGCTGCGCTCCAACGGAACCACCACCTCCCTGACCAGCGAGCCGTACTGCTCCTCCCTCCACCCGCCCTCCTCGTCCATAAAAATCCGCTGCCGCCGGCACTCCTCGCTGCAGAACCCTTGGTCGCCCCTGTCCAAGTGAGAGAAACGTTTGGCTTTCTAAAGAGAGAAACAGGATATAGTTTGGTTTATTAATTACTTCCCCACCTGTACATGTAGATGTCGCGCCCTTCCTGCAGCTTTCTCCGGCAGAGGCCACAGCGTTCCAGAAATGAGCCACCGGAGGTGGAGAGAGAGGAGGGCTTCTTTGGGAGAGAAGTTTGGCTGATTCTATGGTTGTATTTAGGAAAGGAAGAAGACTCTTGGGATTCCACGAGGAGAACGCTTAAGCCGGCCATCTCTTTCTCTCTTGCTCTCTCTCCCTTTGTGCCCCTGCTCGCTATCGTGTTTCCGATGGCGGAGCAGCGAGAAGGTTGATTTAAAAGAGGGAGAGCGCGGTGCGGTGTGTCTCAGGAACAGCTTCTCCTTGACGGGGATTGGGGAACAGAAACATTGAATGCGGCGTCTTCCTTTTGGATTTTTGCCTGCATTAAATCAAACCCGACGCGAATAGTACGTGGTAACAAGACAAGGGAAGTAAATGTGATTCCGAAACACCAAATACCATCCGACTTGAAACTACCAAATTAAAGTGCTATAAAATTTTATATATATATATATATATATATAAAAGAGTATTTCCCTCTTCTTTATTGATATTTACCAAATATACCCTTGTATTCATTTCAACCAAGAAAAGAAAATACAGGCACCCTTATATTGTTTTACTCACACATTTGCTACAGACACCCTTATAATTAATAAAATGGTGGGGATTGTCTTGTCCGGAGAGTTTGAGACTGAGACTGACTGAGAAAATTTATTATGGATAATAAATTGCTGTGTTCGGAGACTGTGGACATCCGTCTTTCGTGACAGGCTTCATCAAATCTCTTAAATTTTAATTTCCGGATTGGAGAAGGGGAGTGAGAAGGCAAAGAGCGTAGCGTAATAAAGAGTGTTACAAAGTCGGGAAGCCTGAACCCGAACGTAAACAGGAGACTACTTAGTTAGCAGATGTAGCTTTGCAGGTCTTGATTATTTTTTTAATTATATTTATATTTGCATGCATGACATGTAGATGGTGGACGCTAGCTTTCATTTGAATAATAATGGTTTAATAGTTTAATATGATTAAAGCTTCTCAATGAAGCTAAACCGAGTTAAGTTAGTTAAGTTTTGGGATGTTTAAATTTATTTAATAAGATAATTGAGTCGATTTGTATTTAAAATGAATTAGATTTTTAAATTAATTATTTAAGTTTGACTTGTTTATTTTTATGAGCTTAAACTTGTTTGAAACTTGGTTCGAGGTTGATTCATTTAGATATTATCGAACTTTCAATTCAAGTTTGACTTGAGTTTGGTTCGTTTAAATGTTATCAAACTCTCAATTTAAGGTTATTTGATTGTTTAAAACTTTTATTTATTTGATTGATTATCAAGTTTAATAATTTAAACTTATTTATTTAGTATATTGATAAAATTTTTATTGATAACATAATTTACGAAATGGACATTAAGAAGTCAAATATATATGTTCAAATTTGTTTGTTTAATTTAATGAACTGCTCAAATTTATTTATTTAATTTATTTTATGTATATTGAATGAACATAAATATGGTCTTACCAAGTTGAACATGTAGTTTGTTCACAAAAGTTTGATTTATTTATGCCTCAAAATATGGCCATATGTTTTCGAGCTAATGATTCTGAGGGAAAAACAGAGGGAAGTGAAACTGATGGCAATTATTTCCTAAAGCACAGACAGAAAAAGAAGAGTGGGAAGAAAGCGGAAAGGACTGAAATTAATGATGAGAATAATTTCATCTTTCTCGCTCGTTTCCTCTGACACTCATCCTTACATTGGTTGCTCCGATCCTGCTCATTGCTCATTGCTCATTTCTCCCTTTAGTTCTTCAGTACTGGTATTTCACCATCGATCGTAGGTCCGTCGTTTGTGTTTCCGCCCTCTTCGATTCACCTGTAGGCGTTGCACTATACCTTGTCGCGCGTTGTTCCACCTTTCACTTCAGTTGCCCACATCGATCGAAGGCGAGTAGGACTTTGTTCGTGCAGACTAGATGAATGTAATTTGACTCCAAATCAAAATTAGACCCTTGCCCCTAGCATGTTAATTTTTTTTTTTCTAAATTAACTAGAAGAATGAAAACTATGTATACACATTTCGCCTACATCACATCATGCATCCTCTCCTCTCATGGACAGAAGCTGTACGTTTAACAGGAATTTTGAAGTGTAAGGATTATTTGTGTCCACCCAAAGTAAAGTGGAAGTGCAATGATTCCAAACTTCTGTGCAACACTGCGTATATTCTACTTTTGTTGAATTTAAAAATTAATTGAAATAGAGAATATGTTTCTATGCCAAGACTCACACTTTCTGCATGCGGATTTACATGTCATCGATGGGACTGAATCTCGATATACCACGAGAATGGCCGCTTGAAATTAGGGTGGAAATGAATCGAATTTGTTCACGAGTGATGTGGGAGATAATAAGCGGGTATCATTGATTAAAAAGGTTACTAATTTCACTGAGGTGGTAGTTAAAGTTAATAGCTAGAAAGTTACTCCTTGATTATGTAGTATTCCAATGTGCATTACTCCCAGACCAGGATCATCCTGGCTCCATGATTATGTAGTACTCCAATGTGCATTACTCCCAGACTAGGATCATCCTGGCTCCATGCACTCCCGACTCCGCATCATTCCTAGACCAAGATTATCCCCGGCTCCGTGCAATCTCGACTCCAAGCAACTCCGGTTCCATGTCGATCTCGATTCTAGATCACCTAGATTTACTAGAGTAGCACACTCGACTGTTGGCAACCAAGATAATAAGCTATGACTCGCTAAAGATATGGACAACATAGTTGTTGTTCTAGCCCCGGTCCTTCAACTCAGGGGGCCCGGGGCTAAAAAATAAAAGTCCAAAATAAATTTTTAATAATATACTATTCATCTAAACGATTTCTTTTGACATTTCTATTTGTAAAATTATCTATAATATTATCAGTTTCAAGATTTTTTTAAAATATTTTTCTCAATACATTTTTCATTTATTTACCACTTTGTAAATTGCAACCTAAAAGGATAAAAGTAAAAGACAATATCAAAAAGTTCTGAAATATGAATTTGGGCCTAACTATCCCAGACCCAATTACATGTCTAAAAAGATAAAAGTAAAAAACAATATCAAAAGGTTCTGAAATATGAATTTGGGTCCAACTACCCAAGGGTCCAATTACATGCCTATAATACATAATACTAAAAAAAAAAATTGGGCCCTCTCAAGTTCTGGACCCAGGGCCATCGCCCAGTGCCGCCCTCCTCCAGGGTCAACCCCCTGTTGTTCCTCAGATAACGTGGAAAACACCACCGTTTAATCCAAGAGGTGGACAATGTAGTCATTTATTTCAGAAAATGTGGACAACGATGGCATGGATCTTGGAACACGGAGAGCCTAGCCACAACTCTATAAAAGGTAGCTCGCTCCTACAGGTGCAAGCAAGCACACACGTATCCAAAACCCTAGACTTTTGTTCTTCTTTCACTACAAAAAAAAATGCAGCATTAGAGACGGAATATTCCGTTGCTATTCTGTCGCTATTTCGTCGCTAAACTAGATTAGCGACGGAATCACTGCGTCGATACGAGTTTTGTCACTGACTGTATTTAGAGATGAAATTTAATATTCCGTCGCTATTTAGAGACGAAATATATATTCTGTCTCTAAAATTTTAGCAACGGGAATTTAATCATCAGTCGCTAACCATAGAATCTCGTCTCTAATTAGATTAAAATTCCGTCTCTAATTAGAGACAGAATTTTAATGTTCCGTCACAAGGTATCGACATTTCAGACAATTTCAGAGCACCCAGAGGCGGAAAATTAAAGTTCCGTCGCTAGTTATCGTTATAATAGTAATTTTCGGGGAGAAATTAGAGACGGAATATCAAAATTCCGTCTCTAATTAGAGACAGAATATTAAAATTCGTCTCTAATACCTAGAAATTTCAGCAGCCAAATTTTATTTGTGCAATCGTCCTTGTTTACATTTTATATCAATTTAAACCATCACATACGATGGTTTTCAAACAACACAATACATACACAATAGACAATGACAATACAAAATAATATATGAATGTAAATATTAAACAAAATATCCAATCCAAGCGCAATACACAATACATTACTACAACATCTACAGAAACAATAATCCAAGCACAAAATTAAAACTAAATATCAGAAACTGCCATATCAGAAATTGAGAAGGGCATTATATTGCTCCAAATTTAATCAAATATTTAGTAATAATGGACAAATGCAACTTAAAGTGTCTCTTTAAATGCTAGATTTGACTCCCTCTGATCCAAATAAGATACTTGTCTCCATCTCCTCATCCTTAATTCCCTAACCATGCGCCAAATCGTAGTGCATAATCTTGTTTGGGCATTTCATCTTCTTTTCTTGAATCATGTTAATGCACACTATAGCAAATTGTTTCATAACCAACCTATAATCCATGAATGGCACTACTCTCAGAGTTCTTGAAAGTAATTCCTTCCTAAGAGCTGTAGCTCCTAGATCTGGAATGTTGAGTTAATTTAACAAACTAATGGAAATCATAGATTTCCACAACACATTGATATATGATATGCGTGATTATCATAGGACAAAATCAGTTGTGAGAGTTGATAATGGATGGATCTAAGATAAAATAGAATTTTCAATAAAAAAGAAATATAACATCTTCAAACTGGCTTTAGAGACTGAAACATAAACTAGTAAAATCAATTCAAGAGATTACCAATCACACTTCTAGAACGAAGTCCTACTAAGTCAACTACTCAACATTTTAACCCGTCTTAAACTTCGACCAATATATGTACTAGCCTACGGACCCCTGAGTTCCACTAGGCTCTTTCCTATATATGGTATCAACATACAACACAAACAAATAGAGAAATTAGCACTCAAGCAGCATGAATGACATTGAGATTAGAGAGAGAACTGAGGTACTAGCTTTAAACTGAAACATAAACTAGTAAAATCAATTCAAGAGATTACCAATCACACTTCTGGCAAGGAACTGGGAAGACAAGGAAGTGTCGTTGCAGAGAGGAGAAGGAAGGATGCGAGGGCGTAGCTTGCTGCGAACTTACCGAGAGGGAACTGGGAAGGAGACGAGCCGCTGCGGAGAGGAGATGAAAGCACCGCTGCGGTCTGCGGAGAGGAGAAGGAGACCAGCGAGGGAGCGCAGAGGAGAGGAGCGCGAGGGCTCTGTGCCCTAAATCGCGACCCTAGCGACGAAACTATTAGTTCCATCGTTAGTTAGAGACGGAACTATAAGTTTCGTCGCTATTTAGAGACGCAACTATAAGTTCTATTGCTAGTTCACCTGGGGCTTAATTCGCTGTCTGAATAGCGATATTTGGTCACTAATTAGAGACGGAATCAAAATGTCCGTCTCTATTTAGAGACAGATAATTTATTCCTGTCGCTAATATTTACAGATTCACTCTTTTTCAAATTTAAAATGGCCAAAATAGAGATGGAAATATAGTTCTGTCTCTAATTAGAGACGGAACTATATTTTCATCTCTAATTCCGTCGCTAAATGCCATTTTTTGTGTTAGATGAGACTTAGATATTGGGTTTATTTTATTTGAAACACGATCTTATATGATAGAATTGTATCAACCCTAAAAGTTAGGGTTATGTCTCTATTTAAATAGTAGCTAGTACTACGGTGTGAGTTACGTAATTCTCTAATTGTGCTCGTTAGATGGACGACGGTTATGTCCGTACGGATATCGCTAGAGGCGTAAACGTTCTGACTATACTGAGATCGATTTGACTCTCTAGATACGTAATAGAGTTTTGCGCATTAAGAGGTATTTTCTACTCCAAACGTGTAATTAGAAATCATATGGATCTTTGGTGGGTTCATTTTCTACTTTGTGTTCAATTTTGCTAAGGAACCAACATATAAATAAGGTGCCAAGGAGCACCCAAGGGGTTTATCAAAGCGGTTAACCAAACATTTAAGGTTCAAATTCCAACTATGGTTGACACACTGCAAGGATTTTTTTTCTAGTGGGAAGACAAACCTAAGAATGATTGTCGCTTGGATGATCTTTCATGAGCGCTTCCTAATTTACTAGACATGCTAGCTTGGATGAGCTTCTGTGGGTCGGACATCCCCTACACTTGGTCGGTTATTGAATGACCATACATGCTAGCTTTCCGATTCAAGAGTAAAACATTAAACCCCTATGTCCGACTAGATTAAGGGTCGATCAACCCTATTCCGAATGACTTGTAATCCGGTTGGGATGGCACTGTGAGCTTTAGCGCTGGGCGAATAACAAGGTCGGTTGCGGAATGCTTTCTTCCCTTGACTTTAACATCTACGTCATCTCCTAGGTCAGCTCATTACATCCCACATCACCATAGAAGAAGCTGAATGACTTTGTAACTTTTTAGAGGATATCCCATGTTGGACAATGCTAGTGCCTGCGGTAATAATACATTGTGATAATCAATCGACAATTGTAAGAGCACAAAATAGCATGTACAATGGTAGATCATAACATATTCGTCGACGACACAATACCGTTAGACAATTGATCTCTAATGGAGTTATTTCTATTGATTATGTCAAATTGAATGATAACTTGACGTATTCATTTACAAAAGTTTTAAATATGATCAAATATACTGCACATCAAGAAGAATGATATTAGAAATCTACAAACAAGAACATTCATAGTGGTAACTTAACCTTATTGATTGGAGATTCCAAGATCTTAGTTCAATGGGGCAATGAAATTATGAAAGTTCGTGTGAGCACTTGGACTAGTTCCCCTCTCATTCGTAGGATGGAAAAGTACTACCTACGATATGTAGTGAGGTTAAGTTATAATCTTTTAATGACTCTCTTACTCTTGAAAAAGTAAAATATGGTAGGATACTTTTTATAGGAGGTCACCTATATAAGTATGAAGAAGAAATGCTTCGATGAAATACTTATGAATCCAAGCTTAAGATATTATCCATAGCTAAAACGGATAAAATAATGAGAACTATAACAAAGTGAGAAATATTATTGTATAGGTACCATTATCTTAGTTTACACGAACGATTGAGTAGTTCAAGATATCGTGTTCACTAAACAGCCTAGTAAATCCGATAGTACTCTACTACGAAAGGTTTAAAGTCATAAGCTACCTCTTTTGATGCAATAATCTTTCAATTAAACTCTCCTTAGGTGTTAACACACATACATGCATTAATTTTCATTCATGTGGAGGATTGTTAGAAAATTAGTTTTGAACGAATTAAGTGTGTAGATGAAAAATCACATGGATTGGTGAAATGATTAAATCTAGATCGTTAGATTAAATTGGACAAATCTAGTTCATCCACTTGAAAGGGGTATGTGTCTCTTTGTTGACTTAATCTAAACCATTGATTTCAAAAAGAATGAATCCAATGAAGAGGCATTGTGTCTCTTTGGAAGGGATGCAATCTAGATCATCCAATTCAAGTTGGATGGATGAGCTTTGATTAAACGAAGAGGTTTTTATACCCCTTCATTTGATATAAATAAGATCTCTCACATTCACATTTATTTCACTCAATTCATTCTATTTCAGACCAAAGTAAGTATTGCATTTCATACTTATATTTGGAGAGTTCGAAAAGCTTTGGTTTGGAGATTTTATGATTCACAGTGCTGCTATAATAAAATAAAGTTGTTGTATTTTGAGAGACGATTGTTGTGTTCCATGAGCACTGTATGTAGGGTAAATTTCTCTTAAAGAGATAGAGTCTAATTTTAATCTCGACTTTATTAAATGGATACCATCATTCTGTTAGTGCTTAGATGGTACCACCATCCGATCCAGCACAATCAACTTGTGCAACCAAGGTCTATGGAAGCATGAGTTAGAGAACTAGTATGTTTGTTTTGATTCTGCTCATTACAGGGACTAAGATGATATACAGCTTGAATTAAGTTTAATAAAAAAAAATCAAACTGAATGGATTATTACATGTTTCCCTAAAATATTTATTATCAAGCAACGCCATGTCCGCCTGCTGTATTATTGCAATCAACCGTCGGTTTAATTAAATGGTCACGAGGAATTTGGTAGAGTGTGACGATCA
Source organism: Zingiber zerumbet (assembly GCA_037833815.1). Classification (NCBI taxonomy): domain Eukaryota; kingdom Viridiplantae; phylum Streptophyta; class Magnoliopsida; order Zingiberales; family Zingiberaceae; genus Zingiber; species Zingiber zerumbet. Next base: position 25,931,025 of record JBBMJZ010000122.1, read on the forward strand.
AAGATATTAGATGAATCATATGCTTTTTCAAAGTATAAGTGAACACCGATGTATCCATAAATTTAAAATTTGTAAATAAAAAATTTATATAATAACAATTCAAAAAACAAAAACATTGTTTAATTGTATTTACGACCTAACAAATCAGATGAAGTGTCATTTTCGTATGTAAGAAATATTGTTTTTAGTATTTTAGATTTAAAAACAAAACATTTGTAAATTTTGCCCACTAACTTAATTATTGCTGACTACTTAGTCCATTTCTAACGCACTCAGAGCCATGATCTTGACAGCCAGTTTCCTTTTTTTTTTTCATTCTTCTTCTTCTTGTTTCGAGCTTATTTCTGTCGGAGCCAAAATCATTTTTCTTCAACATATATATTTCGAAAAGCAAGCCGCTCTTTAAATTCGCTCAGATCATACCCATAAGGCCATAAAAGAAAACAAATATAATACAACAGTAACATAGAATAGAAAACACACGTCGATTGATCATTGAAGATGAACGATCAGTACACATTTAATTATTATTGATCACATGACACAATAGTTTAGTTTCAAGAACGTCGTCGTAGAATTAAGACACGCACACAATTCATCACACATGCAGGCAAATTAAATTATTAATTCATGGATGATCTATAATTAACGGCGCCGGGGTTCTCCATCAGTTAATGCAGCGCCGGCTGGAGGAATTAGGATCATCATTTCTGATGACAACGGTAGTACTTTTGGGCGCAGGTCCGCGGGGATGGTGTATTGCCGGTGCCCGCACCACACTGGGACGGACCGCCGCCTGTAGTTTGACAGGCCGCCTTATTTGCATTCAGAGCTGCATAAACGACATCGGAGGAGCCACTTCCGGCGAGGAGTCTTCTGTTGATCTCTGAATCGAACTGAAACTCCTCCAAGTCCTCCCCCACTGAGCTGCATTGGCGACCACCGCCCTCTGTCTCGTTGCAGGCCGCCGTCCATCGCCCGGGAGAAGCGGCGGCAGCCAGTTTCCAGCATGGTAGTGACGCAAAAAGAAAGAGGAGGAGGAAGAAGGAGGCTGCTCTG
>JBBMJZ010000122.1:25957211-25989144 GCA_037833815.1 Zingiber zerumbet
AACTGATAAAATGAACTGTGCTAACCCCTTGCCACTAATCAAGAAGAGATGAAATGGTGGAGGTGGAAGTCCTTTGGAAGAGAAAGGAATGTTGCAGGAGTGATTGGGGGGACTTGGGTAGTGACATCGTTTGTTGTTGATCTATCATTTATATATATCTTGAGTTATTTATCTATCTTCTGTAATTTTTTTTTTTTTAAATTATAGAAGTTGAGATAAGTTTAGATCAAGAACTAATATGATGCATACTAGCGATTCATTTAAGGAGTCATACAAATTATGTATGTTAAAAGACCAATATGAGACAAAGTAACTTAAGTCTAGCCGACCTTTATCTGGCCGGGTGTACATAGAAAGCTTTATGAGGTTAAGTACTTTTAAGCCCGGTTGACCTTTATTCGGTCGGGCGCACTTAGATAGCTTTATAAGGTTAAGTGATTTTAAGTCTGACCGACCTTTATCTGGCCGAGAGCACATAGAGAGCTTTATGAGGTTAAGCGTTGTTAAGCCCGACTGGACTTTATCTGGTCGGGCGCGCTTAGATAGCTTTATGAGATTAAGTGCTTTTAAGTCTAGCCGACCTTTATCCGGCCAAGTGCACATAGAGAGCTTTATGAGGTTAAGCGCTGTTAAGCCCGCCCGACCTTTATCCGGCTGGGCGCACTTATATAACTATATGAGGTTAAGTACTTTTAAGCTCAACCGACTTTTATCCAGTCGGGTGCACTTAGATAGCTTTATAAGGTTAAGTGCTTTTATGCCTGACCGACCTTTATTCAGTCGGGCACGCTTAGAAAGCTTTATGAGGTTAAGTGGTTTTAAGCCCGGTCGACCTTTATCCTGTCGAGCACACTTAGATAGATCTATAAGTTAAGTGCTTTTATGTTCGACCAACCTTTATCTGACCGGGCGGACATAGAGAACTTTATGAGGTTAAGCGCGGTTAAGCCCGACCGACTTTTATCGAGTCGGGCATGCTTAGATAGCTTTATGAGATTAAGTGTTTTTAAGCCCGACCGACCTTTATCCGGCTGGGCGCACTTAGATAGCTTTTCAAGGTTAAGTGCTTTTTAAGCCCGACCAGCCTTTATCCTGCAGGGTGCACATGGAGAGCTTTATAAATATAAGTGCTTTTAAACTCAGTCGACCTTTATCCGGCCGAGCACACCCAGAGAATTTTACAAGGTTAAGTGTTTTTGAACCCGACTGACCTTATGACCTGTCGGGCCTTTTCTGAATGGCTTGTAATCCAGTTGGATTGGGCTTGAGAGCCTTGGCTTTAAGCGAGCCACCACATTATTTTGACTTTGATTGCCACATCATCTTGACTTTGACTACTATGTCATCTTGACATTGACCGCTGGGTCCACAAATTACTACCCATATCACTAATGTTTTTTTATTTTAAATGATAAAAAAATATTATATATATTTAATATAATACCATTTAATAGTAAAAAAATTATTAATTAAATAATAAGTGAGTTATAATAACTTTTTTAAAGTTATTATTCAATTGAGAAGGTGATAATGCATATTTTTTAAAATCACCCGAATCCATACTACTAGACATATCTATTTACTTAATCTAATAGAATTAAAAAATATTAATTATAATAAAATATGATAAATTAGAGAAAATTAAATATAGGTATTAGTGTAAGGATAATAAATTCACATAGTTTTAAATAACAACACTAATAGATATTATTAATTATATAACATATTATTAGGTAAACATTCACATAGCTTTAAATAACAACACTAATAGATATTAGTATAAGGTTAATGAATTCTTATGTTAGAATTAGATGATAATATGATTGAATATGTACGTCATTTTTGGTTCAACTAGATAGTCAATTAATGACCAAATATTGTTAGGACAATTATAAAGAAGTGTTAAGGTAAATTATAAAGAATTGACCAGCTAATCAGCTATCACCAGCACACTTCACCAGCTTTTATCATAGATAACCAACTATAGTTTAACAGCTTATAGGCAGACATCATAATTTATTAAGGTAAATTATAAATAATTGATTGAGAAATATGTTCGATATAATCTTTTGGCAAAGTAATTAAACGATCAAAAACAACACCCTCGATGTTAGTTTCAAGTCTAAATGACAAAAGAAATATTGTATAAATCAATGGACATGAATTTCGAATGGAGGAAGAAGTTTGTGTTCAACCTGATATTGTTAGGATACGTAAGGGCATCTCCAATGCAAAATTTGTAAAGAGATTTGAAAAATAAAAAAGCTAAGCAAAAAAGTTTTAACTATTGTGGATGTAAGGTTTGAGGTTTGTATTTAAAGAGCAGTAGTGAAATTTTAAAACTATTTTTTTCTTTAAAATTGATATAATATGTATGTAGATATGCAATTATATATTATTAATTAGACCATAAAAAAACTATTTAGAACTCTAACTATTGGAGTTGTTTTAATAGGTTTTTAGAATATTGATGTGGCATATTGGGATCATAAAAAAAACTTTTATACAATTCTAACCATTGGAGATGCCCTTACGGTGCATTAATATTTAGAATTTTCCGTAGAAATGGCAATATCCAAAGTACACGATTAAATATTTACTAGTTGGAAATCTCAGGCGATTCGAATTCCGTGGACATTCAAAAATACCCAAAGTGGAATTCGAACTCTCAGTGCATGCGAACCACGAGGAAGTTACCACCGTAGTCATTATACACATGAAACGCAAAATAATATTTCCATTTAATAACCAATTTTATATTGCAAACCAATATTTTTATCTCCTTTATTAAATTGTTTATTGCTAATGATTTTTTTTAACTATGAGAAACTTAAAGATTAAAGAAATATACAAAACCATACGTCTCAAAAACTATAATTTTTTTTCAAAGAAAGAAGGTACTGCATACAAATGTTTATAACATCAAACGCTACTTACATAAGTTATAAATGATAATAAACTTACTGATTAATGGAGCTCGAGGGAGGCTGCCAGTCTAATCGGAGGAAAGGCTTGTTGATGCTAAAGGAAATCGGACAATTCAGTGTTTCTGTGAACCACATTCGTTCAAAAATCATTGGCAGTGTGAAGGAATAAAACTGGTGCCAATATCCAACGTTAAAGATTCGCCTAAAATCTCTGTCAAACTCTTGATTTAGAATTCGAAGTTTTAAGTCGTCTGTAATATATATAGAATTAGGTGTTATATGTGGAAAATCACAAGCAGGAAGGCAAAATTGGTTGCAATCGCCTAAGAAGACAATGAAGTCTCCCAAGTCATTCGCTTCTTCTAATCTCATACTTAGCTTTCCCTTGTCCACCACCACCTTATCGCCGTCTAAGGGGACAATAAACTCTCCCAAGTCTATCGCTGGCTCTAGTTTTTCACTTGGCTTTTCCACATCCATCACCCTGTAAACCTTGATAGAGATGGTATTCCTAAACTTTTCCCTCCAAATACTGAAAAGATCTCCCCGAGGAGTCTCAAGAAAGTAGTGTAGGTGTTGACGATATAAAGCTCGATCGACCACTCTAAATTTGACCATTTCACCATGTTGAATTTGGGCCTCGTCTAAGTCACAAACACACACTTCCGAAAGTGTGCTCATATACAGTTTACGTTTATGGAAGACTATATTTTCAACTGAAATGGAGTTCCTTAGGTCGAACCATTTTGCGTCGCCAGAGCGGGTAAAAAGTATTCTCCTGTAAGGATAATGGATGAGCGCGACGGAGTAGCCATCTCCGAGCGACGGATCAGCAGATAGGACGGCTTTGAGATGATGCTGTTCTAGACAGCATTGGCAATCGATATAACGGATTCCACGCTTTACCTCCACTACTTGCTTCACTGGTATCGGCATCGTGAAGCCCATTAGGTGACTTGCAATGTCGCGGATGGGGCGGGCGGACTCGGAGAGGAGGGCGCGAGGGAGGTCGATCTGTGCGCCGGTGATCGGGTTCAGTAGTTGCACAAAGAAGCGGACATCGATGGTGATTATCCAACCGTGAGCAGAGCCGAGGAAGAGTCGATCTCTTATGGGAGGGTCTGGGACAGGGATGGTGAACTCCCTTCGCTCGTCGAGAGCGTAGAAGGTGATGGCGGATGGATCGCCGTGGGGATAATCGTAAAGCACGAGCCAGGGGCTCTGACCGCGGAACTTAAAGCAGCTGCTGCGCGTGGACAGATCGTGGGCGTTAGCCGACCACGAAACACAGACGGCGGCCGAACGGAGTAATTGAGGAAGGGAGAGTTTGGAGAAGATGAGGGAGAAGAGATCCAGCGGGAGATCAGCCCAGCCGCCGCCGCCAACCATGGGAGGAGAAACTACGATAGATAGATGTGGCGGCGACGGCTTCTTCCTGATTTAATAGTCTTGTTGTAGGTTGCCTCAAGGATTTATTTCCAAAATTTTCTTAATGATCTCTTTCTGTTTTATAAATTTACTGCAATTAATATCAATTAATATCATATTTATAAATTTTCCGTTTCAGACTCTAACAAATCGGGAATCAATTTATTTGATTAAAATTGTCAAACAAATTATTTCAATTATATATATATATATAGAATCTATGAATTTATATATGTTATATAACTTCTTGTATGTATTTATTTACATATTAAGCTATACGTACGGTATCAAATTCTCTAGTATTATATATTTAGACAACACTATTCTATTTTGTCTACCAGGCTAATCCCGTGTTATATTGCTAATTGTCTGGTTTTTGAGATGATGCACAGAATTCGGGTCTCGCCGTCGGGTCTTGTTTTTTACCTCGAATTTGAATCCGTGCTACATGATGTCCCGACGACGTTATCGAGGATGCCGTCCTATCAAGTAGGGTTTGGGTTTGCTCTCCTCACGCCTCACTGTCCGCCAGCCGTTGTTGATGACGATCGACGAGGCCTACTTTTCTTGGTGCGTTGACTTTGGGCTTGTACGCCAAAGTGATGTATTCAAGCTAAGAGGGAGGTCGAGAAAACAACATTCCTTCGCATCGCCGGCTACACCGCGTGCATCCTTGCGACATTGACTTCCTCACCATTGCCTTTTGCGACTTCAACTACGACGCGCTCTGTCTCACCCCAATACCTCGCTGCAAGCATATAAAAATCTACGTCGAGATTCAAATCCCTAGCGCCACCGCCGTCGACTTTCACATACCTCTGAAGCGATCAGCTTATCGTCCTGACGTCGCCGCCTCCGTTAATTCATTGTGCAATGTTGGCGAACCCGTGCTTACGATGGAGGAAGCCTTCGAGATGTTCATAAATACACCGGCGTCGTCCTCGGCGGCGGTGCAGAGCCTCAAAAGAGTCATCGTTGCTCCAATGGACTCGGGGGTCAATCGTGACCTTGGAGTAAACATGAGTCATCTTTAAAAATGATTTTAAAGCACCTCAGGTGCTCAGCTTGATGCCGGTCCTAAATAATAAATTCAACTCTGCCTGCTTAGAAGAATATAATTGCTCAAGCCAAAGTATGCATGTCTTATTTGTAGCTTTGCACTTCCGTCGTCCTTCCAACCTATCTCTTTAATTTGTGGTTTCTAAGACAAGTTTTCATTCACTAGTTTTTTATTTTCGTTGCTCATATTCATTAGACTCCTTTTTATTTTTATTTTATGTTTGCCATGATTTTATTATTATTATTATTAGCTCTTTGTGGTTTCTATAACTTATTGTATTTATTTATATACATATTAAGCTATGTGCTATCAAATTCTGTAGTATTATTTAGACAACACTATTTTGTCTACGAGGCTAATCCCGTTATATGGCTAATTATTATAAATAATTTAAATAGAAGAAAAAGCTTCAACAAAAGAAATAAATATTATTGGATTGAACTTATTTAAATAGAATAAACATGTATAGTATCTCCCCATCCTTCTTATTTTTTGAGATTTAATCATCCATAAGCATTCCTTCTGATTTTATTCCATACATGATAAAATAAAATAATTATGACAAACTAATTTTTCTTATATCATTTGTTTTTTTTTTAAAAAAGTGAAGTTGATTTCAGATGAACTGTATTTGCACCCATACAATATGATTATTTAAGCCGTTATAGTTTGTTATTGTTTAACATATAAAATTATTTATTAATTAAGAATTATTGGATTGAACTTTATTCAGATTTAACTTAATATGGATATAAATATATACAATTAGTTATATAACATATATAAATCCTCTGAAATTTGATTGGATATAGCTTAATATGGATATAGGTATATAAGTCGTTATATAACTAGGAATTGTTTAAAAAATAATTGAATACCCTTATCATTGTATCATAGCTCCAGAGACATGCTTTATCTTATACAATAAAAAATAATAATAATCTTAGTTAATTTCATTGACTATCTCTGGAGATGATCGACCCAGCCCCATAGAAGTTTTCCACTAGCTACCAGGATAAATCGGGAAGCGTCGTGCCCATAGAAGTTTCCCACTAGCTACTAGGATAAATCGGGAAGCGTACACGACGGTCAACCCAAAAGCCCAGCATCCTTTGGTTGCAACCCCTATTTGGAGGGAAAATTCTACAAATAGACTATAGCTGGGGATCGAACCGCGGGTGTCTAGGTGATAATATGAATGTCCTACCGTGGCACCATAGCCTCGAGAACGCTTTATCTTACACAATGATACTTGCTAAGGTGACATCGAAATATGTGTGATGATTAAAATTATGCTACCTATATATTCTTCGAAGGTCATGTGACTAGTGAAGTCAATAAATAAATATGTCAGGGGAGCGGTCAAGGCAACGAAGAAAAATTTTGACTCATGACTACAATTCCCGACTATCGCATGACTCTGGACTCCCATCGACTACTTGGGTAAGCTGTTATGGAAGGAGAATCGTTGACCCCACTCGCATTATTGTCAGGGCGGCGAGAGAACGTGGCCAGTTATTTCAGAGTTAATGGTCAGTAATGACCCTTTATTATGAGAAATGTGGTAATGTCTGAGGAAAATATGGAGACGTGATAAGAAAGATCTATTCCTATTAGAAGGGCATACTACAAGGAAAAGGTATGCACATACATCTTCAAAAAGCCCTAATTTAAGATACTTCTTCCTCTTCATCTTCAAAAATTGACTTGGGCGTTGGAGTAACAAAGCAAGAAATCTTCTCAATCATCTCTCTAAGAGAAAAAATACGCTTATTGAGTAAAGCCCTAGATTCCATGGGTTCTTTTTTCCCCCAAAAGACCTCAAAGATGAACGACCAAGACATTTCCTGGCCTTACAAATTAGGGAGTATAATGGGGCCATAGATCCTGAAGACCACTTATGTAAATTTAAGAATGTGGTCTTATTGAATCAGTACACAGATAAAGTCAAATGTCGAATTTTCTTGACAACTCTATTGGGCTTGACACAAAGATGGTTCAATTGTCTTCCCGCATCCTCTATACAAACATTCGAGGAGTTCAAGGTGGCATTCTTGAGGCACTTTGCTACAAGCCAAAAGTATCATAAGACTCCTCATGCCCTATCTACTCTTCAGCAAAAACCTAAAGAATCCTTAAAAGATTATTTGCAAAGATTCAATCGGATAGCCATGGATGCACCTTTGGTTACCCCATAGGTTCAAGTTAGTGTCTTCTCAGAGGGATTGATCGATGGGGATTTCTTTAGATCCCTGGTGAAAAAACCTCTGGTTGACTTCGATGGTTTACAAGCAAGGATTATCAAATATGTTCAAGTGGAAGAAGCCCAACTTGCCAGGATAAAAGCGGAGCCAGGTCTGGCCTTTGCACCGGTAAAGGTGGACCGATGGGCACCTCCTCCACCTTTACGAAACTAGGAGTATGTAAAAGAAAAGACTGTGCAAACAGTAGAAAGTAACCTGACTAGACGACCCAATTGGGAATTCATAGGAAAGCCTTATTGCAATTTTCACCAGTTAGGCACTCATTCCACTAGAGAATGCTAGCAGTACGCTCAGGAATTATGACAGGTAGTTGACCAAAGGAAAGCTAGCTGTGCTTAGTCGATTAAAAGATTTGTAGAACCTTATTCTCATATGCAAAATGAAAAAGCACAATTGGAGGTGGCACGAGATACAAGGCAACGGTTCCGCTCCCCTAGGCGCTAGCCAGATGGATTAGTGGACTAGATATCTGGTAAGATGGATTCGCTAGGTCAGAGAGGACTAGATATCAAATCAGGAGAAAGCCCTAGCAAGTCGATCAGATGCTGAGCAATTAAAGTCCAAACAGGTCCGGATGATCAAATATTTGACGTATAAGTTAAGGTAAGCTCTTAGAGTGGAGTAATTCTTTTGAGAAGAAGAACAATGAGGTCATGTCCCAGTCGAGACAAACCTTAGGCGTTGATTTAACTCAAAAAACCAATGGAAGTTTCTAAGTTGAAATCAAGACAGTCTTATCTGTCTATATTATTCATGCATTATTATTATATGTTTCTAACTCTATTTTCCAAGATCATTATTTGTATCACTGTGCCAATTTTGTTTTATAGAAAAGCAAAGTTTTCGTTGATTGATGGGTTCAGTAAACTAAACAGGAGGTTCAGTCGACTGATTTAGGTGGATAAGCATAGAGAGATTCGAATCACTACAAAGAAGGAAAACTTGGTTTAAATCAATCAACCGAACCCATTTTGGAAAGATATTGCAAATATGATCAAATCATCGCAGGAAAGAAAACTTTTGGAGACTAGTCGACTGAATGAGGTTCAGTCGACCAAAAATCCAAATTTCGCAGGATCAATTAGATTGTATCTGAGCAAACAAGAAAGGAAGCGAGGACCAGTCACCTGATAGTTGTTTAGTCGATTGAACACTTTCTAGTCAACTAATAGAAACCTATAAAAGAAGCCTTGAGGCCTGAGGCTCTACAATCAAATCTTTCAACACTTCATCTCGTTCCTGTGCATCTGTTCGTGCAAGTTCAGTAACTACGACGTCATGAGGCTCTCCAACAACCTACGTTTGATTTGTAATCTCCACATTGTCGGTATACTCTTTTTTACTTGCATTCATTTAAGGTAACGGTAGTTTGTTACTATCCACCTCCATTCTTGTACGAGTTTGCTTCCTCTTCAAAAGTTTTCGGAGAGAAGAATTTTAGTGGATTGTCCATCGTAAAGCAATAAAAAATCGCAGGTCTTAGAGTAGTAGTGGCTGGACTACAAACCAAATAAAAATAGAACTTGTGTTTTTGTGTGTTCATATTTACTTATTTCGCTGTTACTTTGAGTTACGAAATGAAAAGATTTTTTTTTTAAAATGCACGAAATTCATGTTGGAATCGGAGTGCAGAGGAATATTATATTTAAATTAGAATTTTCCCTTAAATCATGGATCTCTTCGTGGTACATATAGTTTTAAATAAAATAACATGAAATGAAACATACCTCATAGTCCTCCATAGATGTGGATGTATCACAAACAAATGAGAGTCCTACATGTGACTCCTCTAGTGGTATCCACGTGCACTAGATCATGAATTTGACACGATCTGTTAGGTGCTAGCCTCTTAGATCAACAAAACCTTTTGGAAGCACTATGGATTTGAAGATGCGTCTCCGAAAATGAGTAGGTTGCCAAAAAGCTTCAAAGGAGAAGTGGAGAGAGAGAGTTCCTTAAAAAATTTCCAAGTATGGCTACTTATAGCCTCCAAGGAAGATGAAGAGGTATTACTCTTCAAATTCTTCATTAATTATCATAATTATAACTATTTAAATTCTTCATTAATCATTATGATTATTTGAATTCTTCATTCTCTCTTTAAATAAATTCATATTTAATCTTGATTTGTTCTAACTTTCACTATTTCAGAATTAATTAATAATCCAATTAATTCTAATTCATAAATAATAAATTAATTTTAGTATATACTAAAATAATCAATTATAGATAATGTTCATATACCGTTTAACAATAGTCATGATAAAATTGTTGGATCTAAAAGAATTTAGATATCTCCACAATGACATGATATTGCCTACTTTAGGTCTAAGCCCTAATGATTTTGCTCTTGGCCTCTACCCAAAAGGCCTCATACCAATGGAGATATCTTTCTCTTATAAACCCATGATTTTTTTCATGTGTTTTCAATGTGGGACTATGTTTGCAACCTTACAATACCAACAAAAATATTAGTTATAAACTATAAACCATCATGAATCGATTATTGTGTAATTCAATATCTTCATCTTGTCTGTATTCCAATTAATTCAGTACATTATGTATCATCACTAAATTAATTGTTTTACTTGATTTCAAAGATATAATATACTCCTCTTGAATGATAAATCATTTTTCTCATAATCATGAATTTCGAATCACTAATATTTCTATTAAGTAGTCAAGATGTTAACTCCTAATATAAGAGAGCGATGAATCCTCTATTGACTCAACACTATTCTCTCTACGTTTTATCATACACCCAACTAGGAGTGCCAAAAATGAACCCGACTTGATAACCCAACCTGAGTCGACCCGAAAAAAATCAGGTTCGGGTTGGGTTCAGGCTGGAAAATTTTTGGGTTGAAAATTTTCGGGTTGGGTTGGGTTGGGTCAGGTTTGGATTGACCCTAGTTAACCAAAATATTGGGTTTAGTGGGTTTTTTGAGGTTAAATTAAATTTTATTTTAAAAATTAAGATGTTTTATGTATATTAATAGCAATATTAGTATGATAATGATGGAGTATTGAGATAAAAGTGAAAAAATATAGGTAAAATAGCCCCAAAAAAGTCATTTTGAATCGGGTTATCCGAGTTGGGTTCGGGTTGGTCGAATTCAGGTTGGTCGGGATCGGATTTAGGGGTTTCGAGTTGAATTCGGGTTGGGTTAAAAAAATTCAACCGGACCAGACCCACCCAAATTGACACTCCTACACCTAATTACCGTGTATTAATCATAATCCGATTAAAGACTGCTTTTAATGGCGTCAAAGTGCATAACTCCACGTATATAATAAATGAATGTCTCAAGTCAAAAGATCAGTTACACTTGTTTATTAGAGGAACGACAAATAATACTTAATATGTAGTCTCCTCTCAAGTGGATCGTATCCAATGTGACCTCTTGATATATATCCGATTAAGGACTGTTTTCAAATTAATATACTCATTAATTAATTTGTGAAATTTTATCATTAATTATATAGTTATAGAAAATAAATGGTTAACGATAAAGATTTACTTTTATAAAATAATTATCCACAAATTTATAAGAGTGTCTTGATATATAAGTCCGCACACTAACAATTCATCCTCTCTCTCTCTCGTCTCTTTCGATCCAACAAAATGGAGGTGGTTCGGTGAAATAAAAGTAGGCTTTTAGGTTATTTTCATAGGTAGAAACTAGGATTTCCAATTTCACCGATGAACCAGGAATGAGGCAGTGTAAGGATTTTTTTAATAGAGCAATGCATCAGTGAGATGCATTAGACTATCGTTTAAATAACATCCTACTTTGGATGATGACACGATTACGTAAGGTTGTCATTTTTTGGGAAGGATAAAGGGAAAATTTGCATGCAGCCCCATTAGCAAATTATTTTTTGCATACGATCCCCATTGATAGAAATCTTTGTTTTCATTCCCTAGTTAAAAATATTTACCTAATTGCCCATGATATTTTTAGATATAAAAGTCTAAAAATGAGTATAATTCCTTTTAAATTCAGTACATTAAACTATAATATAGTATATTTTCTATCAAATTAAGTACGATTCTTTTTCTTAATTTGATGAAAAATATACTAGATTTTCTTTAAATAGAGGGAGTGGAAATAAAATTTTTTATTATTGGAGACTGTATACAAAATTAAAATGATGATTGAGCATAAAATAGAAAGTTAATTCACTTGAGACTACACAATTTGGACATCCCAAAACACCTATGCTATATGAAAAAAGCACATAACCACCCACAGAGTTTGGTTAATTATGGAAATCTAAATATTAGATTTAATAAATCTACTAATTGATTTAACTCCCCTCCACCTCCACCTCCACCTCCAAAATAAAATAAAATTAATCATCCATATTCCTTGCAAATACTCCAAAGGTATCCAAAATCTTACCTCAACGACCATAGACACTCTCAACCACATTGAATGCTCAATTCAATTCCGCATTTGTCTACTATAAAATCTTAATCCTCGTCCTAAAATTAAATTTAGGGTTACTCTCCTTTCGCCTTGTTGTATACCCATTACCCACTCTCTTCATTCTTCCATTCATCTCTCCTCTTGGTTCTTTTTGCAAAGAAGACCCAAAAATTACTCGCAGTTCTAACTTCCAAGTCCACCTTCTTGAAAACGCCCCCCTACCACAAAATTATTTCACTAAACGCCCCTCTCTCCTCTCCGGCCAGCGGATTCCGGCGCACCACTAGAGTAGAGCGCATCATACGTTCCTTTGCTAGGGTTTCCCCTTCTATCTTATCGCTAAAGATTTTGTTTTTTTTCTTTCTTTTTTCTGGCTTGAGCTTTCTGAAGGCAGCTATTGCAGTCGCAGAACCGCCGTTCTGATTATGAAACGAGGGTGATCCGGACTAGGGTTTGTGGATAGGAATGTTTTTTTCTTGATTTCGTCCTCTCTTTTTAATTGCCGCTGTTATTTTGGTTCTCGAGAATCGATCGGCCATGTCGGATGACATAGTCATGCAACTGTCTTCAAATTCTAATCCTTCTGATCCGTCCCTGCCGACGAAGCTAGCCAAGCTGGAGGCCCGCATGGCCGGGAAGAGTTCTTCTTCACTCACAATTCAGTCAGCGTGGCAGTCTACTACTCCTCCGATGAGGTTCCCGGAGCAAGAGGAGTTGCTCGACTCCTCATCCTCTGATGACGATGTCAGTCCTAGCTTACACATTTTACTTACTAGGAAATAGATTTGCTCTTTTCTCCGTGTTCAAACCCGCAATCTCTCTATGGGTGGATGGTTGTGTTTTTTTGGTTCTTTATATTGACATTACTTATAGATTATGTTTCCTTGTTATTCGGAACTTCAATTTTCTTATTGTGCAAGGAATAAATTTGTTTGCTTGTAGAATGATAGTTAGATGCACCTACACTGTTTTTCTTTATTATTACCTATTAATTCATTGCAGAACTTTAACATTACAAGTGTTCGAATTTAAGTTGTATATTGTTCAGAAGTGTCGTTGCTATTATATGGACAACGTAGTGCAAAGTTTTGATCTTTTGTAACTCTTGTTTGTTCATACTTTATTAGCATTCTTTGCTAACCATTATATAGATTGTGTTCATGATGTATGCCAGCTATCCAATCTGAACATGATCAATTGTTACTCTTTAGTTAGATTATCCTTTATTTTGGATAAGATTTGTTGCATTTATTCCATCCTAGAATTTGGGTAGTGCTGTTTTATGACTTATGTTCCATTTTTATAAATGTTTTGTGGTGAGAGAAATTTTTTGCACAGACATTTTGTTTAACTGAATATCCTTCTACCATGGTGGAAGTATACTGATGGTGATATGATGATTGACAATTTGTTAGTTTCATTTATCTTATCATTGTTCTCCTGAATATTCTATCTTCTGAACCACAACTTGAATAACTACATATCAGAACGGTGAAGAGTTCTTGATACAACACAACACTCAGAAACGCCAGAGGCTCGAAGATAGTGACCATGATGTGGATTTGGAGCAATCCAAGGTAGGTATCTCTTCTAATAGCAGGTTAATGCATAAATGTGGATTTCTTTAAGTTACCCCGGATTACTTGCTTTTCAGCATGAATATGGCAAGTTAGTAGAGCAGCCTGAGCTAGTGCTCTAGTCAAGAGTTGTTTGGGAGCATCAAAATCCACTACTCAATTCATTTGCTTGATTTGTGTAATGCTTACTTATTGAGATCATGATAATTAACACCCTAGTGTATAATGTGCTTCCCCTGCTAATTGAAGCTAATTGATATCACTCTTTCTTTGAACTTTAACAGCCACAATTTACCGTGCATATGATAAAGTTCTGTGTATTACTATTAATAAAATGATGTTGATAAAAGTGAATATTCCAAGATAGCTCAGATGTACTTCTTATTGTTGGATTATCATTTCTTTGTTACATAGGAAAAAACAAATGGAAGGATGGTTGCCTTGGAGAATTTTGAGATTAGACGAAATTTAGATGAGCCAAATAAGAGAAAGAAGGGTCGTGGAAGAGGGCGCCCATCAACTGGTAGGGGTCGTGGCTCAAAGACATCAGACCAAACATGCTCGCTACTCACTTCCACAGAAATCTCCTCTAATGGCCATCACGAGGATCCCTCAAACAAGGTATTCTAAGTTTCTTTACTTTTCTGCATTATGAAAATTTGGAGGTGCACTCCTCCTTTTTTAGCCATAAAAATATATAATAACAGTAACTTAGAATATGTTGATACTCTACTATAGGACCCAGAGAAACAAATATGTGATTGTGGCTATTGTTTAAGTATTTCTGAATTAAGTGTATCTATTACCTTTGTACTTTCAATCACTCAGAAAAGAGCCGTAAGACTACAAGAATGGCAAAAAAGTTATTTAAGAAAAAATTACACATATTTTACCTGTTTATTGGACCATTTTCCTTGTGTCTAATAGTTCAAGAGCGTCAGTTTACTGTTTACCTACTAGGTCATCCATAAGACTACGAGAATGATAAACCCGGGATATTGGGCTGTTTGGCCGCCCATTGCGAGCACTTCCGGATTTACCTTGATGATCGGTGGGAAACTTCTGGGCCGGGCCTGTCATCCCACGATTAGTGGATAACTGGTGCTAGCTTTAAAAAAAAGGTTCAGGAACATCACTTCACCTACTAAGATTTTTGCATTAACACACAGGTGCTTCTGATACCCACTTGATGTTTGTAGACCTTTTCACAAATTTGGATATTGATTCATCAGTCTCTTCTCAAATGGAAATGATGCAACTTTGTCTTTGCTTTTGACTACAATATCCAAATAACTAATCTGACCTCATCTCCTCACAGTTTTTGGTTATTCTGCAATTCCTACATTTCACCAACCTCCATTTTAATCTTTAGCTTGCCCTCCTATGTTTCAAGTTAGTCATGCTTCTTCGCGATTCTTATACCTTTCTTCTAGTGTCTCTCAGCAAAAGAGCTTATTTCATCCATGGTTGGCAATGAAGGAAAGGAGGTCATGATAGGAAATCTGAATGGTTAGTGACTATTGGGTAGTGATACTTGGATGGCACAATAATTAGTTTGGAAAATTCTATCTTGTCATCTACTTATAGTTATTCTTTCCAAGTTTGATTTGCTTTGTTGACTAAAACTGTGTAAACCTAATTGGGTTGTTCTACTATATTTTTATATGGTTAATGATTTTTTTTTTTTGCATGATTTTGTTTAATAGGAAACTGAAATATGTGCAGCAATTTGAAATTTGTTCTTCTCTTGTTTGTCTCTTCTATTTGATCTTGACAAATTGGACTCTAGGAGTCTACCCTGGCCACTTGACTATAACTAGTGACATTGGCTAGGAAGCAAATTATTTGACCAGGTCAATTCTGCTATTTTTCTTTACTATACCTAGCCAAATTATTATATTTCAACAAAGTTAAGATCTAAGGTCTTGTTGAAACTAAGAAAAAAAGGAGAAAATAAGAAATCTCAAGGTATTCAAATTGGGACAGTCCAAGTAATCTAACCATTTTGTTGCAATTTTCTGTCAATTACTTGCATTGAGTGAGTTTTTTGTTTAATTATTTATTGACTAATTTATTATATATGTTCAAGCCGACTCATATACTTGGGATAGGGTGGCTTGTCTTTATTGTTGGAGCAAAAGGTAGCCCCCCCCTTGCTAGATGTAAATCACGGGGGGCATTTTCCCCTAACACAACGGCCCTTTGTATTTGGGGAGGCCTTGTCTTTATTGTTGTTACTACTTCAAACACTACAATGATAATCACTGTGATTTTTTTTTTTTGCTTTTTGTTAAATTAGATCTTTAGCCTAAATATGGAATGATGAAAAATGTACTAGTGTTTAAGGTTGACTTAGATGGAGAATGAATTTTCTCCCTATATTATCTGCATGCTAGACTTATTGTAAAAAGATGTCCATACAGATAACTAGATTTCTGGATGATGTTTCACTCCTTCGTTCCCCCTTTTCCTCTCTTTGTCCTTTCAATTTTATAACAATTAAAATTTTGGAACATTAAGGAGGAAATATCAGTGCTACGTGGCAAAAATGCTAGCTTGGAGGAAGAGTTAAATAAGTCACGCCATGAAACATTTGAGTCTCAACATCTTGCACACAAATTTGAAAAGGTACAAATTATTTGATTGTTTTCATCATTGACTCATAATAGTGACCATCTTACAAAGATAACATTTTCATAGTTCTATTACATGTTTCTGTAAACAGGAACTGAAAGAACTCAACGAACATAACCGACAAATGAAGATAAAGGTTTTGTTCTTCTGAACCTGTGTAATCTTCATATTGTTCCTTGTATGGAGATAATATTTTTGTGTTTAATCAGTTGTTTGGTACTGAGCTAACATAATAAAGTTGGTGCTTGAGGTATATGTAAAAAATTTCTCCAATCACATATCAAGTTCTTACTAGAAGGTTGGTGCTCTTTTTGTGGGAGAGGAAGATTGGCTATGTTTGTTGATATGACAGAGTGAAGGATGAGGCTACTAAGATTTTGTCTTGACCTACAATGAGAACCTCTCTGATTTAAGAGGGAGTTGGTTCATGTATTTTTTTCAATTATCAAGTCAAATTAGACAAAAGCCCCAAATATAAAACCATAAACAATTGTTACAAGTTTTTTTGTTCTTTTCATAACTTGGATTTACATGTTCACTGAATTCTCATTAAGATTATCTCCCCCATCATTGAGCCTTCTGACAAGATTTTTATTTTACCAATACCTTTACTTCTAGATTCATATTTTTTTTCTCTCTCTTGGAGAAATTGGTTTGTCTATGTTTCTTTCCCTTTTAAAATTAAATCTGTAGATTAACTTGGCATTTTAGCCACATTCCACTTTGTCATTAGAAATTATTGGCTTATGAGTTGTTCCTTCAGTTGTTGTCAATGTTTTGATCTGCTATCAATTGTGACTCTTGATACTTAATTTGGAATTCCAGCTTGAATAAGGCAGCTACATCTTCCAAATTATTTGACATTGAGATCAACAAGCTTTTAACCATTGGAGAATGGAGATTCAATAAATATATCACTTGAGAAACCTTATAATTGTCCTGCAATAAAATAATTCCAAAAGTTGTGATTGGACATTAATAAGTCTTTTTGGTATAGTTAAATGATTCACAAATTAATCAAGGTTTCCATATTAAATGAAAAGCACTGGTAATACTTGTGAACGTTCATCATCAACTAACTAAAATTCATTCAACAAATATTATTTTAGATTTCCAGATTGCATGATAGTAATAAGAATTGGTTTATTTGGCAACAACAAATATTATTAATAATATGAATTTGGAGGAAACTGATTTATTTAAAAAAGTTAGTAAGGGTATTATTATATAAAAATTAAGACCTTGAGCTCAAGGATGAGACCACAATCTAAATTCTACCATCAGCCTTCTTGGCAAGGCCATCAATATGACCATTGGTTTCCTCACTTTGAACTGGTGAAGGATTCCAAAAACAATTCCTCTAGCAATTCTTTTCAGTTTGTGGTGCCAGATGGCTCCATGTACAAATTGTTGCTTGGTCATGAACAAAGGAGTTCCATTTTTGGCGTGTCAGACATTGCTTTAATCTTTTACCTTTCGGTTCTATTTGCAACCAATGCATAGTTGTTCTTGAACACCACCCTCATTCCCTGATCCAGTAATCTCTTACTTCCTTTGGTGTTTCCCTCATTGCCATTGACTGTTCAAGCGAACTATGGGATTGAATCAGTTTGGTTACCTTATATGGGTCTTCCTTTGTCAAAGCCTCATCCTCGCTTATGAAGAAGGTTTGCCATTAGAAATATATAATCAAAGACAATTTTTTTTACTCATCATAAATGTATGCTTCCAGAATCAGTGGTCTTTAAGTCAACAACAATCAGTTAACATTAATACATCCCCCTGTTGCTAAATAGTCAGTTCCATTTGCATACATATATTGTGGCACATTGCACTATATATCCCAGCCATAACATCTGGCTTGATAGTTCTTTCTATAGAAATTGATATATGAAGCTATGTATAGAATTACAAAAGTATCAAAGTTTATGAGTTGAGGGTTTTTGACTTACCTTGTGGCTATAGTTCCTGTGAAAGCAATTCAAAGAGTTATACATATTTGATAAAAGAAATTTATTTTAACACTTTTTTTTCATAATGTGGGAATTTAATTGTGTTTCTGTGGCAGTTTTCCTTAAATAATATGGTTTATGCATGTTGTCAGTAATTTCATCAGCATGTCCCAAAATTCATTATGTAATTGTTTGTTGTTTTAATGCAGCGAATTAAAGTGATATCTGATTTACTGATATCAGTCTCAAAAGCAGAGAGGCAGGAAACAAGAATGAAAGTACGACAAGAATCTGTTAGGCTTGGAAATGTTGGTGTTGTCAGGCGAGTAGCCAATTGTTGCATTTTTTTTATTGTACACTAACCATTAACAAAAAATTCAGGAGATAATTATTGCAAGTTGTAACTTTAATCAAAAGCTTTAATCTTCTAGACTGTCATAACTGATATCAATACAAGTCCATATTTATTTTCAAACTTATTAAGAACACACAATTTTGCTCTGGAATCTATTCATATTTCACACTGCATAATCTTTCTCTAGAATCAATTCACATTTGACACTGCAGTTGAGTTTAACATATTAAATAAAAGAAATTGTCAGCAGATTCAAAGCTCCAAATCATCCTTGCTTCTTAAAGACAGAGTGCAAGGTGTTATTGCTAGGAAAGCAATGGAACCTTGTGCGATGATATAAGGATTTTTAAAGCAATTTTATTTGTGTCTTAATTCGTGGTTGGAAGGGGAGCCTTGGCATAATAGTAAAGTTGTTGTCGTGTGACCTAGAGGTCATGGGTTTGAGTCTCGGAAAAAGCCTCTTGCAAAGCAAAGTAAGATTGCATACAATAGACCTTTAACCGGGACCCTGCATCGGCGGGAGCTTTGTGCACTGGGTTGCCTTCTCAACTCGTGGCTGAAGGTTCTCATGCTAGCCATATTGTAATATATTTTGTTTTGTGAACTACTACTTCAAATATAGAATTGAATCGCCTTACACCAATCATTTACATAATCCCAAGTTGATAAAATTTTCATTGTCTAACTTGATTCCCTTTAATATTCCTACTTTTTTTTATCTCTGTGGAAATTGTTTATATCAATAAATCACACTTAATTCCATGCTTTTGTACATGGCCACGAATTATTTTTACATTAGATCTCTATGTTAATGTGAAATAGAAATGGGAGGAAGTTCAAAGCAAGATTTCATTCATATTTAGAATTAGATTTAACCAAATGTTGCTGTTTGGATATCTAATAGTCAGTTTCGTGTCATGCTACTCGACTTCTCTGGTTAATAAGACCAAGACGTTATGCACCTAAAAATGCTTGATTGTGTTTGGTACTTTCAAATTGTAAACACCTGCTATTGTTCTTATTGTGTTCTGTTCATTGTAGGACTGGAACGATTATTTCTGAGGCATGGGAGGATGGTCAAGCATTGAAAGATCTAAATGCTCACCTAGTAAGTTCTTATGAACTCATATTTACTTGCCTATCTAACAAGAAGAATACTAGACTCTTTTCTCAACTTATTGCATTTGTGTCTTTATGTTTATGTTAACAATAATGTCAACAGGATCCTATAGTGGTTTAATATAACAAGTTGTATACCCACATTTTGCACAAATTTTGTAAAATAAACATAATGATATAGATAATATTTAGTTTTATTCAAAAAAACCGACATATTTAGTTTTTATATGTTATTTATCACTGAATATGTCAAAATTTTGAAATTTTATTTAATATATTTTGTACTTTGATTTATAAATTTCAACCATCTTTGATAATATTTTATTTCTTAAATAACAAAAAAATAATTTTAATTTTAGATTTGATTAAAATGTAAGTAGCATAGGTGATGTTGCTGAGTTCAGTCGGCAACTCTTTTATATATATCTATCTTTTTCTTGTATCATTTTGGTACAAATGTTAAATTTTCTATTCATTTTTGATACTCTTCCACTACTACATTGCAGAAATCATTATTGGAAATGAGAGAACTTATTGAACGGCACAGGAAATCACTTAAAAAAAAACAACCTGGTAAAATTCCTTTGATTCTTTTCTCATGATAATAATTATTATTTCTCCTCATCCTATGTTTACATAGATACTAATACACGACTAATATTAATTTACTTGTTGGTTTAGATTTATCAGAGCACTTAAAACCTTTTTTGAGTCATAGAAGTACTATTTATAATGGTCTTGTTAGTTATTAGTGAATAAAGTGCTGATAATGTATCAGTTATGGCTTCTTTGTATAAACCAGAGTGCTTACTAGAAAATCTAAATATAAATTATTTACCATTGCAATATATTAGTTATTAGTTATGCACCCAACAAGATAATATATTATAGAAATGCTGATAATATTATTCCTGCATGAAGACAAAGGTGATGGAAGTGACATGGAGACCGGCATGTCTGATGAAGATCTTCTTTTACAGGATGAGATTTGTAAATCTCGTTTGGCAAGCATCAAGAGGGTAGGCTCCTAAGCCTTAAATGTCTACCATTTCTCTTTTTGCTTAACATTTAATCTTTTCCGTTTGGCTTGTACTATCCAAGGAGGAAGAGAGTTGTTTGAAAGAGAAGGACCGTTATGAGCTGGAAAAGGCAAGGTTGGTACGTGAAATGAAGCGGATACGAGATGAAGATGGTTCACGTTTCAACAATTTTCCAATTCTCAACCAACGATATGCCCTCCTCAACCTTCTGGGCAAAGGTGGTTTTAGCGAGGTTTACAAGGTACCCCTTTTGCATCTTTATGCTTGGTTGTATAATTTATATTAGATTGATCATTATACAAGGTGATTTGCTATAAAGATGTTTTGTAGTACTACATGGCAGGAGATTTCTAATTACTCTTCTGAGCAGTAATGAACATAAATTTGACATGCAAATTTTTGAATCAGGCATTTGATTTGGTGGAGTATAGATATGTGGCATGTAAGCTTCATAGTTTGAATGGCCAGTGGAGTGAAGAGAAAAAGCAAAGTTACATACGACATGCAATTCGGGAATACAACATACACAAGACTTTGGTGCATCCTAATATTGTGCGGTTATGGGATATCTTCGAGATTGACCACAACACCTTCTGCACAGTCTTAGAATATTGCAGTGGTAAATAATTTAGATTTTCTTG
The DNA here is from genome assembly GCA_037833815.1 of Zingiber zerumbet. Taxonomy (NCBI): domain Eukaryota; kingdom Viridiplantae; phylum Streptophyta; class Magnoliopsida; order Zingiberales; family Zingiberaceae; genus Zingiber; species Zingiber zerumbet. The sequence goes on from JBBMJZ010000122.1 coordinate 25,978,642, forward strand.
TAAGCACTCTGGTTTATACAAAGAAGTCCACCCTGTGTTTAATTGGAGTATTTTTATGGCCTCAATCTAATAGGATGCATAATAGAGTACAAGAACAATATACTGAGATAAAAATCGAAACTGTGTGATTCAACCACTTAACAGTTTCCATGTTTAATTTTTCTTGAATGTTGTCTGGTGATCCTTTTCTACAGTATGCACTACAAGCTGCATGGTTTTAACTATAGTCCAATCTATTAATCTAACAATTAAACATTTCAAAAATAAGGTATTTTGAGTAAGTGCTAGCCTCCATGGCATCAGATTTGTTTGAATAGCCTTGCCCCCAGGGCAACGGTGCAGTGGAAGGGCACCAAGTTTTCACCCAAGCACCCACGGTTTGATCCCCAGCTACAACGCATTTGTAGGGATTTTTCCTCCAAATGGAACGCGCAACCGCGGGATTCTAGGTTTTTGGGCCATCTGCCGACAAGTGGGAAACTTCCGTGGGGCCGGACCGGTTGTGGTTCATCATTTTTTTTGTTTGAATAGCCTTGCACAGTTTTTGTTCGCATATCTAATTTTGAGTTTTGTTCTTGTTCATTTTCAAGGATACTTGCTATTGTTCTAAGGGGTTTGACTGGAATTTTGTTATCTTAGCCATCACAAGATTAGACTAATGCTATTACACTTTTTTAGGCAAAGATCTTGATGCTGTCCTAAAGACAACACCAATTCTTCCCGAGAGGGAAGCTAAAATCATAATTGTTCAAATATTTCATGGGCTTGTCTACTTGAATAAGAGGGCTCAAAAGATCATTCATTATGATTTGAAACCTGGTAATGTTCTCTTTGATGAAGCTGGTCTTGCGAAAGTGACTGATTTTGGCCTAAGCAAAATAGTGGAGGATGATGTTGGATCTCAGGGTATGGAGCTTACTTCCCAAGGAGCTGGAACATACTGGTGATTTCAGATTTATTTTCCCTCTAAATTTCTAGAGTCTCCTAATTTTCTTAATAAGTCGAAGACATTGTGTTTGCAATTTTCCCAAGACATGCAAGTTATTGTGTATGATCTTGGCGGTCATTTAGTTGGGCAATTTAGTGATGTTCCAAACAAAACCATTTCCCTTCAACTTATTCATAGTTTTACATTGTAATTTATCTTTTTTGTGGAGAACGTTTATAACAATTTTTGAATAGAACAATCTGCATCTCGTATGCTAATGCTATGACATGTTTGCAGGTACTTGCCTCCAGAATGCTTTGACCTAAGCAAAACACCATTAATATCTTCAAAGGTTAGTGCTAGTAAGAGGATATCTTCTTTGCTCCCACTAGTGAATGACATATCATGGTAAAATCTTCTATTGAATTTAAAAATATCATATAAAAGGTTCTTAGTGATATTGATAGTAGCAGAGATGGAGATGCAACTTATATCTATGTGACTGGCTCATTTTTCAGTTAGTGTGAGTTTGAGTCATCATTTGACAGCTTGCTGCCTTTGTGCATACCAGTTTTGAATTCCAGTTGGCTGATGCTTTTGGTAATTGACAATTTGACTAGTGAACTGGACCAATAACACTTCAAATGACTACTTTCCAGATTTTTGTGGTTTACTTTTCTGCTTTAGGAATGAGTTGAATTTTTAAATTTTGCATTAAATTTATTTTGAATATATTGTGTGCATTTAAAGCTAGAGATATTCAGCTTTATTCTGTCATAGTTCATATGCAGGCTTGCGAATGGGAAGATTCTTTATTAATCTCTGCTGTCTATTTGCTTAACAAAAGTTCTTCTATTTGGCATGCTTGGGGATTTGAGTTCTTTCTTCTTTTTTTGTTAACACTTTCCTCAGAACCTTATCAAAGCAAGAAAGGCTATGCCAGTCTGCTCCACATGTAGGTAGATTAGGAATATCATGTTGTAACTTATTTTTGTGAAAATACATGAAAGCCAATAATGAGGATTAGTTAAATAGTGAGAAGTATGTTCATTAGGACACGTTCACAATTAATATGACGGAGCATATTGTGTAGCGAATTCTTATCTAATCAACTGATACTATAAATTGTCTATTGGAACCAACCATTGAGGGGTCTTTATTGCACAGGTCGATGTATGGTCTGCTGGTGTAATTTTATATCAAATGCTTTTTGGTAAACGCCCATTTGGGCATAACCAGACTCAGGAGAGAATTCTCCGTGAAGAAACTATCATCAATGCTCGTAAAGTGGATTTTCCTTTGAAGCCCTCAGTTTCAAATGAGGCCAAGGTGAGTCTTTTATTCTCTTTGTAAGAACATTGCATTGTACTGTTTCATCATTATTTGTATCAGTTATACCAGAACCTTGTGTGGCTGAGAATTAGCTGGTTGTTTGAGAGATTCACCGAATTCTGTCTGAATCTCCACATCCATCTATGACGTTTAACAATTATTTTTTGTGTGATCTATTTGTAGCATGATAATATTAATGTAATTTTTTTACTGTATTATCATGTACTCTTCAGCATAAAGATTAAGGGGGAAACCTCAGCGATTAACTTCCATTTTTGGTTACATCCTTAGGAGCTGATCCGTCGGTGCTTGACATATGATCAAGCAGAAAGACCTGATGTTCTAACCGTTGCTCAAGATCCTTACCTCTCCTATTCAAAGAGATAGGAATATAAGTACATCTGCTGAATGAATATTCAAGACTGGAGCCTGTCTAGACTTTTTTTGCTTTGGCCAGGGCTTCGAGGCTCAAGGCCATTCTTTTGAAACATCAAAGGGACAGTAGAGAGGAGCCATTTTGTAAATGTTGTAAAGCTTTGTTTTCTGCTTCTCTGGTTCGGGCTCCTCCATAAAGGGAACCTTTTCTGTATGCAATGTAACAGCATTTCGCTAATTAAATTAAAATGAGGCGCCTAAAAGGAAATTTGTAGCCTGGCCGACTGTTATGATTCATAGCTTGATCATGAGCTCGTGATGACCCATATACTTGCATAACAAGACTTGTTCTTAATTATTCGTTGGAGTTGGGAGCAAGCCCTTCCTCACATCGTACAACGGTTCCTTCACCAACGTCACCCTCCCCGCTCTTAAGAACATCCAAGCCGCCCTCGACGACGCCGGCGTCGGCGACACCGTGAAGGTCACCGTCCCGTTGAATGCTGACGTTTACGACTCCACCGTCGACAATCCCGTCCCGTCAGCTGCCATATTCCGTGCGGACATTGCCGACCTCATGTCTCAAATCGTCTCCTTCAGCCAAAACTGCTCCCCCTTCACCGTCATCGACAATGCACTGCGTACAGCAACGTCTTCAACGCCAACTTCGACACGCTGGTGGCCGCCCTTGACAAGGTCGGCTTCGGCAACTTGCCGATCATTGTCGGGTCTATCACATTTTCTCTGGTAATTTTAAACCCAATAACTTAATCTAATTCGAAACAATTAAAATATATATAATGTCATAAATTAACTATTTATAAAGACAATACATTTACAAATATTAATAATTGTTATGTCAATTTATCGCAAGATACGATGCACTTCCACCGTTGAATGCTTGGTTTTGAGCGAATGCGGAGGACATGACAAGCACCAAGACCACCAATGGGCTCAATATCCAACATAATCAGGAGCGAATGCTTGATAGTTGATATTGCTTCGTTAAAGTAATTGACAGTTAGATGTCAGTCATAGAATGAATTGAAGTTCTCGAGCATTTTAAAACATAATCGGAGATGACACCGATAAACAAGTGTGCACACAAGGAAAGGGAATGGCGACCCAACCCAATTAAAGAGTTGCTCCTGAAATAACATAGAAGCTGCATAGATCCTCCACAATGATTGGTTGACCATGAAACCATCCATTCTACTGATATGAAACCATCAAACCAGCCATTATTGATTCTCGTGGCAAAGTACCACCAGGACATTTTTCCAGCTAGGCGAGAATCTTGCATTTGTCACTTTAAAAATTCTTCAGCGTTAGCTGCGCATCCACAATTCTTGGTTAACTTGTGTTACTATCAGTGGATTCATGGTGCGCTTGATGGCGACGCAACCGTCTCTTGTAGGCCCGCAACCGTCTCTTGGAAGGTACTACAGGGTTGTCCGATTGCTTGATCTCTTTATTGCTTTCAGGATAACCAAAAATGAAGTCTAGAGGATCAACAATCATATCTCCTACTGGAGCACCCTGATACCGATCAACAATCATATCTCCTCCTGGAGCACCCTGATACTATGAGAATGCAACCAAGGGCAAATTAATCATCATTGTAGCTTTAGTGTGGAACTCGAAAAATAAAAAGAGAACCTTGTATAAGCAATAATATGAACTTACAGAAAACTGGTCAGGCTGCAGATCTTGTTTATCATGATTGTAGTTATCTTCAACGCTATCAGTCCGATGAGAAGTGCCATCCATGTACACATTACGTAACCGCCACCTAAAAGTAGTTTTATCTGGATTCAAGTCGCTGAACACTTGTTCAGGGTAATAGTGTTTTCTCACAAGTTTCACTTTTTCGGGGCTGTCTGCATGCTTAGTCAAGATTCTGTATCATTCAGAATATTGATATTGCATTTGTTAGAACAACCGACAGCAAGTGCAGTCAAGCTATCAAATGGGAATTACACCACTGGAGGGGAGCAAAGATTCAGATTTAGTGGTAACTTTAGGTTATCTCATGCAATGATCAGATAAAATTAAAAGTTAGTTATTATTAATACATACTGAAAACAAAATGGTAGAAAAGGCTCCATACCATGCATACTACCATCGTGTCAGAAAGAACTTACACATTTGCCAACTCTCTCTGAATCCGACTGCCTTCCAATGCTAATAATTGGTCAACGCACACATTTAGAGAGTTGTTAAACCTCCACATACCACAAAAAATAGCTGAACCTGCAACACGAATTTAATTGTTCAAACAACAAATCAATGTTAGGGTAAAATAATAGTCAAAATTCCTAGGTTGAACATTTGGCATCTACATACTCAAGGAGTGAATAATTTTAACTGTGGAAGGATCACCAATCTAACTACTATACCTTCATTCTGCTACAATAAGTTGCACAGAAAAGATTATGGTATTAGGTTAGATGAGAAATCAATATTGTACTTGGGCGCCATTGAGTGATTCAATAAAACAATGACTTGATCAGTTCGGTAGGAAAATTCCAAACCAAATCAAAATTTTAAAATTGAAAATTTACAAACTGGACCCAAAACTGATATGGTTTCAAACAGAAAAGAAGCAATTGGTTTTATTTTAACATGAACATTTAGATAGGCATACCATATTCCCAGTCTAAAGATAAACTAAATCAATTTCACGAACCAAAAACATTAATTGCTGAACCAATATTTTCAGTTTGGTTTTATCCAATTTAGTTTTTACATTTCAGTTTTGGATGCCCATTCTTGCATTGTTCATTAGCTTGATGGGATTGCTGAGACCCATTATAAACTTCCAAGGGAGTAGATAATAATTAAAGCTCAAACAGGGCTTGTACAAAATTTAAGACTTGAAATGACTTTTGAAGGGCTCAAACAGGGCTTCCAAGGGACGAAGTTTAGGGGGTCACCAATCCAGTAGTCTCCTTGTTGCAGGGGTGTTCCCTTTTCTATTTAAAGTGCCCCGGATCCTATCTCATAGGAGGATTCAGTCCTTCGCCGTAGAAGACGGAGCTTCAGGTTTTGCCCTATCTCGCAGGGGAACTTTGCCTCCCATTTTGACGGAATTGGGATATAGTCAAGAGACCTGGTCTCAAGCTCGTGGTTGGGCCTGATCCGGACAGTGACTGGGCCTCCTAATCGAGCTTGAGTGGTGTAGTGGGCTTGACTTATTTAGGCCGTCAAGGGCAGAGGTTATTACTGTCGAGACCTGTGCTACAGAGACCTCTAAGATCTATGCAGCCGTGACCTTAGAAACCAAGACCATTATGCCGATATCTCTAGGTTGAGACCCTTGAAGTTGAGACCTTAGGCCAAAGCCGAAACCTCTAGGCTGGGACCCTTGGAGCCAAGATCTCTAGGCTGGGACCCTTGGAGCCGAGACCTTTAGGCTAGGACCCTTAGGGTCAAGACCTCTAGACCGGGACCCTTATGATCGAGACCTCTAGGCTGGGACTTTGGACCTGAGGCCTTTAGACTAGCACCCACGAGACCTTCTTTATTCAAAATCTCCTTCATGCTTGTTATTTAGACGTGGCATTGTGGTTCTTTCCCCGAGATCAGAGACTTCATGCAAATCTCCATAAGTGTCAACCTACAGACCTAAAGGAAGAGGTGGATGACCTACCGACCTCTTAGGAGAGGTCGATCTTCTCATCCTACATCTCTGTACACATAAGTAGGAGTGTTGATCTGGAATGGAGCCATAAAGACATGACCCACTGACCTAGAGCGGGATCGATATAAAGGGGTATTAGTAGTAATTCTAAATGAGTTTATCTTTTTTGTTATAGGATAAACTTAAGAAAGTTGAAGTTAATGGACTCGCTTGGAGACTCATTGTTCACTTCAAGGTTAGGCTTAGACATTTAGTTTGGACATGAGAAATTAACTATCGCCCGTAAATGCATGGCTAGTTCCAAGCTTGACTTGTACATCACAACACAATTTTGAAATATTCTAGAGTATAAGACGAATATAGAAACCTTTCAAGAGTACTTAATTCAATTTACCCAAAGGAAAATCATTTTCTTTTTTTTTTATGAAAATGGTAAATGTGAGTCATTAAACACATGTTCATGTCTGACGAAGTGTCAAATCTATAGATGTTCAAGGATTTATATACGTGTATTTGTACTTTCCTACAAGTATTAAGGAAAAGCATTTGCATTGTAGTGGCAGGAAGTGATGTATCGAACAGTGGGTAGTTATGCTGGCCCTACTAAAATTAGGGCATCAAAATTAACAAGCAGAAAAAAAATAACAGAAAATTAATCATAATGTTGAACCTTTTTCAGTCTTTCTGTTTGCTAAGGCTATATGATTAAAAGATTGATGAATATGCAGGATTACAATCAGATGCTTTCACCAAAAGAATACATCTTTACTGGTATAAAAGGTGAAGTAATATCTGGGGAGAAATGACATCATTGACTTACTTATGGACAAGTTGAACCTCTGTGCTTGTTGAAGTCTCCTACTTGCTGCGCATACCAAAAAAAACATTTTTAACATATAATATTCAAGTGTAATGACAGTGAAAGTCAGGTTACAAAAGCAGTTTTCAGATATTGAATAATAAATTGAAACATTTGAAAAGAATCCAAGACGGTGGTTAGCAATACCCAAGAAGATATTGCACTCATATGAGGGAGAGGGGGCATCATAAACCTATATGGTATCGGAAGGTGGCTACCACCAGGATCAACCATGCTACTCACATCATGTCAATAGCCACCAGCCTAACAGAAGCATCAGTGGTTGAGGCGTATAACATGGAGCATACATCAAATCAAATGCATGCAAATGTAGCAGGTTGAGGATGCATGGGTGAGAGTCAATTCACTAATGGAGAATTATTTTTCCATTTTGTTCCATTTCTGTCAACAAGGAAACATTCTTCAATGCAAGATCCAATCAAGTTTTAAGCCAATGTCCTTATGAATATGATCCACTATACTCATGTCTTCTTTTCAACAATATTTCTCCTTTCTTTCACCTCTTGTCACACGTCATAATTTTACATTTCTGTTAAAGCTATATAAGAAAATAGAGCTTCTTATATAATCTTAGTTTGTCCAAGTTCAAAACTTCATCTTCCTTGTATCCCTTCTTCCTTATTTCTCCATCATTACTTTTATTGGAAGTTTACATGCATAGTCAAATGTTAGTTCCTTGATGCAAGAGCATACACTTGAAGTAATCCTGCATCATTGACATTCTGGCACTCTCATAGGTCATAATTCTAAAAAAAAAGGAATATTTTAATGATCAAGAATTCCTGCTACAGTGCTACTCAGCTTGTGCTATTCAACATTTTACAAAGTTCATGCCTCTTATCAAATTCCTTCTTTGCTTGAGGAAGTAAAGCCATAGCTTTACGAATGCTCCTTGTAAAACTTGTCTAGACATTGTTTGCTATTGATCACATTCTCAGTGTATCTTGATTTTAAAAAGTATTAACATAATAACTGAGAATTAAAAAAAAAACGAGTTTTTTTTTGTTCAAATATTAAAACAACTTTTTGCTTAGACATTTCTAGGATCTACACCTAACAAGTTTCTTACGTACTACACTTGACCATTGTAGTAAAGCAACTCATGCTTTAGGGGTTGTGACAACTGCATTAGCTTATGCAATTGACTTCCAATTTCTAAAAACAAAAAACAAATATCATATATTTTTCGGTTGCTTCCGTTTTTCAGCTCCTTTGTTTTGACTCCAAATACCTCTAGTTCACTCTCACCATATCCGACCTACATCCACAAGTTTTTGATCAATCATTAATAAGATGAACATCTAACAAGCATTTTACTTACCATCCTTGATTAGCATAAAACATCTCATGCTTTAAAGCTTGTGACAACTACACATGCTTATGCAATTGAGCTCCAATTTATACAAAAACAAATATCCCTTTTTGCTTCAATCTTTGAAGTTACTTTGTTTTAGTTCCAAAATACCATCCAGTTCACCACCTCGATATTTGACCTACATCCTACAGTAACATACCCACAAAATGCTAGACAAACAAGAAGCACAATGCTCCGATGAAACACCAAGTCGTCATCAACAATCGCACAAATCTAGACACAAAGGGCTTGGAGGTCATCATTAACGACAACTGCAGATATATAATTTCATAAATAATTAGATAATAGCACCAACATCTTTCAAATCAACTAATTTAACGGGACTAGTAGTGCTTGTAGTGAGTTCAAACAAATTACCAGAAAGAAGAACGAAAGAGAGAGAGGTGTGGCAACAGCTAGCAACGAAGTTTACCAGCCCATACAGCAGCCGAAGAAGCGCAAAAACCAACTGTGAAATCCCGGATCGACTTCGATTTGCAGGCATCAAGAACCAGCTCCTCCCGTGGCGTAATCTTCTCCTGCAATTTTCGGATTGCGGCATCGATAAATGAAACACCGTAAACTTCCCAGCAGTGGACGATCGACGATCCATATCGAAATGACAAACAAGAAAGTAACAATCGATCAGAAAAGCCACAAAAAAAAAATCTCTTAAGATCCATCTAAAACAAACACCGAGGGGAAAAAAAAAAGATCCAAGTACCCCTCGATTAGCGGTTGGTCGATGATAAAAAAGAAAACCCAAAATTGAAAACATTAAGAACGAAAATCAATGGACCAACTGTTCTGGGTAGAAGAGAGAGAGATCCTTACCCCATTGGACTTTGATCGTAGGGTTTTTTCCAGCTCCAATAACACCCCCATACCTTCCTACCCTTGTTTTTGTGAACTGCGCTGGCCTCCGCTTTCTTAGGCTTTTATACGAGCGAGTTGTTTCCGGCTAAACCAGTTCGTTCACTTGACCAGGCTTTTATTCTCAGGTCACTCCTTCATTGGGCTCCAAGGCACCTGGCATCTAATAAAATGTTGCTCAATCTCATCCACTAATCTTAGTTTTAAAATGCTTAAAAAAAAAAAAAAAAACTCGACCCAGCCAATCCACCTGGCACCTGGCACCTGCCCAACCTGATTTGTCATTTGGCCACCAGTTCACTCAGTCCAATTAGAGCCTAGATGAAATCTCCCTTTGTAAAAATATGAAATGGGATGAATACTTTGTTAGCGTGTGGTGGTATTTTTTATCATGAAATTTAGGGTTAAATTTTAATTAGTAGTTGGGTGTCTGCTCTCTTTCATATACTATTTAACTATCTAATGCTAGTAGTCATCCATCATGATTTACGTATTCCGTGTTGGCCTGAGGATGAATTGGCGGAGACGTTGAGCGAGCGAATCGTCTTTACCACCATAAAATGGAACAAATAGCCCTCACAAATTGACATAATTAGTAACTACATAAGTAGTGGTTATTCTAATAGGTTTTAGGGTCAATTGTCAATGGAGGTAAATGCTTCATTGGGTGTCTAATCTCCTCATACGAAGGATCACCGTGCTAACTGTGCTAGGGTACCCCACATGATTTATCTGCTTGTATCTAATAGGGGGCCGACAATATTGGTTCATCTGAGATGAGCGTTATCACTTTTGCTCCAATGAAATGGAACAAGTGGCCTCCGAATAATGGTACAATGATTAAGTCCTTCAATAGATAATCAAGAAATTTAAAGTTTGAATTTTAGATGTGACGTAGTGTAAGAGATTTTACTCTAATGAGAAGCAGACTTAAGAACACTCACCGTCTAAATGAGCACCGCCGTAAGTACTTTCTAATTTATTAAAAAAATTTGGTAAGATGAAACCCATCAATTGAATGGATCAAGTGTACAAATCTGGCCCGAATTATAAATTCGAATATCGGAATGGAAACATGGAGGCATATTTTATTGTATTGCAGCTTTAGTGAATTCTAA
>JBBMJZ010000122.1:26019178-26038178 GCA_037833815.1 Zingiber zerumbet
GAAACAGGGAGGAGGATTTTCTTGTAGATCACTGAATCCATGACGCTGTCGAAGTCTCTTTCGGAGAAGAGTGGGATAAGCTGTCAGTTTATAGGACTTGTGGGTCAAGTCAACCGGTGAAATGAAAGGGAGAAGCTGAGAAGTTTCAGTCACAGTCACAGACAAAGAAAGGAAGGGGAGTTGGAATTGGTCAAAGAGACAAAGACTGTCATGTTTCGAGTCTTGTCTGTGTGAAACTTCCCTGGTTGCTACATGTTCACTCGGATGTTATGATTTATTTTTTTTGTGATAGCCTTAGGTTGGATGCGGCGAGAATACTAAGAGCGAGTGTTTCACCTTTTGCTATAATAAACTTATGGAATAAGTTAATCATTGGAAAATACATTGCAACCTACATGAACCAAATCAACCGAGACATTAAAAACAGACATCTTTTTAAGATATTTTTCTAAGGGCACTTTTGGACTTTAGAAAGCTCTTGTGAAATATTTTCAAAGTAAACTATTTTCCAACAATGTAAAAAAAAAAAAAATCAACATAGCATATACAATTTTAACCACATATCTAAAATTTTGAGAAAAAAATAAAACATTTAAATATATAACCGTGAGTAACTAATGTCCTGTCCTAGGGATGACATTGGTCATATTTGAATTGAATTCTATATCTTTTATCTTCATATTTATTAAGATCTATGATGAATATATTTATATTCATTAAAAGATTGGATATCTTCTATAGATATAATTTTTTTTTTCTATTTAATTATTATCATTGAACAAAAATATATTAAAATTAATATCCTATTAAAATATATATATAATTAAAAAAAATAGATTAAACATCTATAGTCTCCTCCTAATATCAACAAAAATAGTAAATTAATTTTAAAAAAAAAAAAATTTCTTTAATAAATGTATATATATTACTTAATTGGGTACTCAGGTCGGGCATTGATAGTCCATCCATATCCTCCTCCATTTAGATCGAATATCAGATCCTCTATCGAGTTCGGATGAAATTATCATCTCTAGACCTGCCCGCATAGCATTAGGTGTCATATTGAGGGTCGTGTTCAATGAAGTAAGTTCACGTTCATCGCTCCCACACGGAGAGTAGTTGATCAATCGACTAGACTATCTAAAAATTTAGTTATTTCAATTTTAAATCTAATTAATCAATTTTTTATCGATTGATTCAGTATGTAAAAAAAAAAAATTATTCAATTTGAATTTAATAGATTTGGTTATTAATCAATTGCTCGGCCCTAACAGGCAACAGCTATAACTAAACTTTAGATAAAACTGAAATTAAAAATTTAAATGGTAATGATGAGTTATTTAATGGCTCAAACAATTGTGATTAGGAATTACCCGCGAGACAATCAGCCAAGGCAGACATTTTTAGTGCAAAAATCTTTTGATTGAGATCCAAGATAACAATATACAAGTTCTGAACTAGAGTCTCGAGTAAAGTAACACAGGCGAAGAAGCATCTTGAAGCTTTTGCTCATCCTAAAGACGCCATGTTGTCGAGAGGCCTGAGAAGTCAATGACAAAGATCAATTGACTGTTTTGATGTCATTCGATGATGATTTGATTGAGCAAACAGTTGCTGCAGAAGGCACTTATTTGAAGCGCTGTGTCATGCAAATTCCTGCTAGTTTTGCACTCGTCGTGCATTGTAGCGATTGCAACATGAGTAGTGGAGACTCAACTAAACGTCTTCTCTCCCTTCAAAGTAAGACATTTCGGCTTGAATGACACTCTGCATGTGAACATCGTTTAATCCCTCTGCATGACAAATTTAAGTGTAATCTCAAAGCAGGTACCTTAAGAATCAAAATTGCAGCATCCTTGTGTAGAACTTCATTGTATTCACTACAGGAAAGTGCCTGAAACATCTCATCTTGACAAATAAATCATCTTTTGATATGAAAGGGGACTTAATTAATGCACAAATACTGTGCCTACCTGAATACAATTCGGACAACCAGAACTAGACAGGCAATTGCAAGTTGAGATTAGTTCCAATGCTGCTGTAAGGAGTTCCCTAAAAAGCAACTGAACCTGAAAGGGTATGCGTGAATTTATGATTTTCTATAACGTATATGAGATTGCCACTTCTATAAACCTGAAAAAAGAGATCTTGAATGCAGAGAGACACAAGCAGCATTTAAGTCTGCACAGGCAATCACAGTTACAAAATTAGAGACACTACCTTTTTTGTGATACCAATACCGCCAGGATGTCGATCATACAGCAATAATCTTTCAGCAAAAGCTCTCTTTTGATGAGGGTTAACACATTCTGTAGCCAAGTCAGTTGCATTGCACATGATATACCTAGAAGATAGATTGGCAATCATTTAATTAATTAAAGTAAGCCTCAAATAAAATTTGGTGATTCATAACCATAACGACAGTTAGACGACAAGGAAGATTTCTGATTCAAACGACTTGGCCAGGAACAATAATCATCACATAGGCAGGCAGCAAGCAGAAATTTCTGCAGCAACTAATAGGACCATGAATATAAAAAACTTACAAGGGCACCACATTAAGAAGAGCATGGGAGGCTGCGTGCAAGCCTGGCTGGAAAGGGAGTTGCTGTTTCTCCAAAGAAGACTTTATTGACTGAGAAACACGTATCCAAACTGCCTGGTTTGATTGGGAATAATATGAACCATAAGAATATTAAAGAGATTAAATGAGTGAAAGAGACAATGAAAGCATGAAAAACAAACCTCTGATTCAAATGAAAATTCTGGTAGACTAAGCTCAACTTTATCGAAAATCTGGTTATTTGATCGCCATATGCGATAAAAACCAAACCATTTAGTGGTAACTGTGCAAGGACGTGTTTGAGCGGTAGTCTTTACATGACAGGATGCTTTTACTGGTAGATAGGCCTGTGAAAGGAAAAATACATCTAGAATCATTATTAGATTTATAGCATGCTTTTCACTGAAAATATAAAAGAAAATAAAACTATGATGCACCTATTGTTCTGTGAGTTGGCATGGATCAGAGAGAATATATTTCCTCACTCAAATACCAATATTTATTCCACATGCTTGCACATGGTATAATTGGTATGAGCAAATAAAAGTTTAATGGTTTGAGTTGCAAAATTTTGAAAATATAATTGCATTGCAATAGAAGGGGAAATATTCATGGCTTGAAGTAATAAAAAGAACAGAGATTACTTGAAATCAAAAGAGCAGCTTACAAGTTCACCTCCAGCCACGTGCACATCTGTGTAATCTCTGGTCTTGGTGTAGTATTTCAAATCAGCCCTTTGACAGAAGGCAACTTTTGTTGATAGATCCAAATAATTAACGAGATATGTATCACCTTGATGCATGTAAACAGCACCATCGTATATCTAGATTGAAAAATCACCATCAATAGAGAGTTTGGGCTGCAAAAGGACAAATCATGAAGGTAGAGATCCAGCAATCTAGGATACTGTGTGTTCCTTTTATTATCCAACATGCAAATGATGGTAGGGGTAACTGTTATCATATTATAAATTGTTTGATTTAACATTTAACAACAAATCTCTAGCACACAGTACCTTTTATTATCCAACATGCAAATGATGGTAGGGGCAACTGTTATCATATTATAAATTGATTGATTTAACATTTAACAACAAATCTCTAGCTAGCATAAGAAAATGAAGCTACGCTCCGAATAGAAGAATATAGTTTGTATGTGTGAAAAATTCAAGAGGTCTCTCCTCTTGATATTTAAGCATGGTTAAATTCTCAAGTTCCTTTTACTATCCAACATGCAAATGCAACCTTTCATCCCCTCCTGTTTATCTCTTTTAAAGTGTTCTTTCAATATGTCCATAGGCCCTAGAGTCATTGAATGTACCATGTTAAAGTTCAAGAGGGTGGAGCTCAATCCAACTCAAAATGTTAATCCAAGTAGAGGACCTCAGGATATTCGAGCATGCCTAAGAAGACTAACTTGGCAATGTGGGACTAAGAAACTCCACCTCTCATCTCAAACTCTTTACCTCCTTTGAAATCTCCTCTTTCAACACAATAAGAACATACAGGCAATTATATAAGCCAATGAACTTGATGTCCAAACCAGAAATATCACCACAAAAATCCAGCAATTAAGGACCAAAAAAACTGAGTTGTAACAGATGAAGCAGTTTTTTGTTGAGTCATTCAAGGCATGCGTAGTTTGTGTCCCCACTCCCATGCAATCGTAGTCACATGAAAAGCGACTAAAAGTTACTGATCAACACAAGATGGATCCTTTGGTACTTTATTAACACAGAAAAATAACCAGTAGTCCCTGCAGAACTGATATGACAAATTTCAACCACTTCCTAAGGTTCCGAATACAGTAATCTACAAGAAAATAGGATAAATAGTCAACAAACAGTTCTCAAACTTTACATTGAGCAACAACTACCTGGAAGAAGGCCTTGCTTTCTTCAATTTCTTCAAGCACTTCATTGCTTAAACATTCCACCACTTTGTACTTGATAGTTTCAACTGCCCTTATAGTAACAGCACGTGATGGCATACCCTGGAGAATGGAGATTAAATGTCAAGTGCTAAAGCAAATAATTACACGAGTTTGGAGAACAAACATAGCTTACATCAGGTCCAATATAGTTCCATGAGTTTGGAGAAGAAACATCATATGCATCATTACACAAATACCCTTTGTTCCTTAGGGAAATGATTGCAGAGTTGAGACCAGAACCAAAATATTTTTCATCATACTGCAAACATAAAGGAAGTTCAAAAGCAGCACAAGCAATGTGCTGCTCAAGTACCTAAAGAAACACAGTTCACACAACTAATATAGGTAAGTTTTACAGGAAAAAAAAATCAGAGAGAACAAAAAAAAACAGACTAATACTTTCTGGTTATGGGCGTCGACTTGGCACAGCTCCATTGGCCTTCCAAAGAGCTTATTAGGGAATTTCATGAAATATTGATCCAAAGGTCCTTCAAATGCAACATATACTGCTAGTGATGCCCTTGATCTTCTTCCAGACCTCCCAGCTTGCTGCCATAAGCTACAAAAATATATAATGGATCACTATCCGTGAACAAACTCAGTATACATAATTACATACAATAAATGGGACATTTATACCTTGCAACAGAACCAGGAAAACCAAGATGTATGGTAGCATCAATATGGCCTATATCAATTCCAACCTCAAGTGCATTGGTTGCTGCAACACCCAGAATCCTGCCCTCAGAAATATCAGCCTCTATTCTCCTTCTCTCCTGCAAACCCCGGAAATAATAATCTTTGTTGTTC
The DNA here is from genome assembly GCA_037833815.1 of Zingiber zerumbet. NCBI lineage: Eukaryota > Viridiplantae > Streptophyta > Magnoliopsida > Zingiberales > Zingiberaceae > Zingiber > Zingiber zerumbet. The sequence goes on from JBBMJZ010000122.1 coordinate 26,024,484, forward strand.
AACTATCATCAAACAGCAACACTTTTTCTTGAACTTAGTGAGATAACGTCCTCATGTAACCAGTGGATCATCTCACTAGCATTATGGTGCCTGTAAACTTCCTCTGCAACTATAGTACCTTTATTTTCAGTGACAGTATTTGTTCTTTCAAGTTCAACTCACAAGTTGGATAGGAGTATCTTTCTTTAGCTTTTCTTGATTTTGATAAATATATCTAGACAGTTGACAACTAGATGCAGTATGTATTGCAATCATACATCTTGAATTACAATAACAAGGTCAGTCACATATATTCCTACTAGATCAGTTAACCCTTCAATATCCAAAATGAAAAGGTTAAAACAAATCAAATATTCAAAACATTCAGATACCAGAAGAAGTTTCCTAAAGTATCATTATGTGCATCAGAGGAACTGCAGTAAAATGTAAAACTGAATGCAAATCCCAAGAAAATTCAAAATTACATGCAGAAACACCTATAAGGACTACTCGGAATGGGCATATCCCTAAACAAAGTGCTTACAGTTTGAAAGATTATACATAAACAAAGAAAACTTCTCCATAGTTAAACAAAGAAAAACAATAAACGACAACATCATTGATCCTCTTGCAGGCTTGATATAAGACTATAACTTGCCTTTCCACAAAGGTATGGTAATATAGGAAATGGATAAGATACCTGCGGAGAATATCCAGCACGATAAACACATATGGATTTCACCAAATCATTTGCAGTTGAATTAAGTATCTCACGCCTGTGCAAGTAACAAAAGTAGGTACAGATCAACAGATGGGAGTTTCTTAAAAAAAAGAAAGCGAGGTCATCAAGGCAAAATTCACATTAATCATTATACAATTGCAGTTTACCTATGAAGGAAATGACTTACGTGTAACAGAGAGTTAATTCACATAATTTACGAGTCTTGCAAAAGGCAATGCAGCGAAGTCCATGTTGAACCATTTCTGCCAGGAGATAAGAGACCTCTAGAATTGGGCTAGAAATGTAATAATTAAAAAGGGTGAGCAACTTGAATAGAACATAAGGAATAAGGCATATCTTAGATATTCAGGTACCTGTATGAGAAATTGATGCAAATTAGGAATTATCTTATTTTTAGTTGATTTTGGTAATTGTTCTATGCTAGGTGTCAAAAGCTTGGTATATTTTAATTTGGTTGAGTTATTTTTCTACTTTAGTTGGTAGGATTTTATATCTTCAAGTAGTAGTCAATTTATTTCCCATGTTATATGAATCCTTATAGCTGAGTGGGTTCTTACTAGGCTTGCTTAATTTTTTATTTTTCAATTTTAGTTGGATTGGAGCTTTTAAAAAGAAATATTAGCAATGTAATTTTTCAAGCTGTGTACTGTAACATACACAGGTAAAATCTTAAAGTCACCATAGAACAAAGGAAATTTAGATATGCAGACAAATAAGAGTGTAGTTATACCTTGAACGTCTTGATTTTCTATCAGGCATCATAGGGTTATTATTTTTCATGCCTCTGAATGCCTTTTGTTCCTAATCATAAGGAAATAATACGTTACTACATCATCATAATTGTTTAGTATCAAATGGTATCATACTCTCAGGAAGCAGAGCTACTTGCTTCATTTCTGATTATTTGTCTTAAACTAAAAACAATGAAACAAGCAGGCACACCAAATATAATGGAGGGTTCCATAAAATGAAGTATTTTGGACTGTGAGGACTTCCATCATTTTGAACCAGCTCTAGTGTCTGCAAGTTGCCAAGCTCCTGATACAGAACATAAAATTTTCTTATATAATTAGTAAAGAAACATTGTTGCCATCACCAACGTTGTTAAATCAAAGGAACAAAATGTTTGAATAAAAACTCAGCAATTGGATGCCAGATTTTTGTTATTGATGGTCATAGAAAGTTAGCTAGCATCCAAACACCATCTCCAAATTTCAAAATTAAAATAAGCAAAAGGGCATAATTTGGAATAAGGTTTTCACATTTCTAACTTAACAAGTATTGCTGAAATTTGAAGAGCCATAAATAAAATATATATAAAACATAGAAACGGCAATCATTATAGTGAATGTATCTTCTGAGTCTCTGAAAAAAAAAGACAATCAATAGTGAATGCATCTTCTATATTCATGAGTATCAAGTTAATAAAATTTTTAAAAAAAATGAATATAGAGTAACCAAGGTTAAAAAAAATACACTCTTTAGTTACAAGTAGCTACCATGGCATGCTCACGTGGATTTGCTGAGGTTGCAGTGCAAAATATGAAGGACGGATCACTACCATATACTGTGAAAAGTCAGGAAACATCTGTAAGGATAGATAAGCATGAATAAAGCCTATACAGTTGAACCAATTTTAATGTTATGTACCATGAGAACATATTCTCTGCAGTCTCCTAAGTATGAGAGCAGTATGACAACCAAATGCTCCTTTATATGTATGAGTTTCATCAATCACAACATACCTAACAAGCCAAAAATGATTAAACAAAAAGGTATCATAGTTACACGAAAAAAAAATCTTTAACAAGAATCACAAGAGCCATAAAGCCAAAGTGTAGTGAAACATAAAACATTCATGCAAATGAAAAGCAGTTGATCAAAAGAAACAAATGAAGTCTTCAGATACCTGAGATTTGATAAAATTCGCTTAAATTGCCCATGAAATGGCAAGATAGACATGTGTAGCATATCTGGATTTGTAATCAACTGCAAAGTGATATTATAGTGAAGCCTCTACTAAATGACAGAATAATAGGTAAATACTGCAAGACGAGTCTTATGTCCACTTACCAACCTAGCATTATCTCTTATCAGCTTACGATTTTCTTGGGATGTGTCACCATCATAAATACCAACATTTAGCCCTATATTCAAGCCATCTATCATTTTCAGTAGGGTTCTCAACTGGTCTTGAGCTAATGCCTAAAAAAGTTACCACAACTTCAATGAAATTAGATGGCATTAACCAACTACGCTTGACATCGTCTTTGGAAGGCTTGTGAAATAACGAAAGAAGTGGCATCAAGTAAAAAGAAATCAATAAGCATTAGGGTAAAACCTTTGTGGGGAACATATATAGTGCGCATGACACTGTGTTCTTTGATAGTGCTTCAAGAACAGGAATATTGTAGCAAAGAGATTTCCCACTGGAAGTAGATGTGGCCACTACAACATTCTTCCCTGACAGGGAAGCAAGTACAGATTCAACCTGAATAACTAAAAAAATGGTCAAAAGAACCAAAAGATATGGTTCCATAGGTTAAACACAAAACAATATGTGCACCTGATGGCTGTATAACATGGTTATTCCAAAGCCTTTGAGTGTCGATGCTAGTGCTTCTGATAGATCAGTATGGAATTTGGCATAGACAGCTTCTTTGGCATCTATAAATTCCACATGTACAAGCTGGTGAAACAAAAGGTTAAACATTGAATTTTTCACAATGTTATTTTGCAAACAATATGGACAAATGATGTGTCTGCTGGATCAAACCTGTCCTTGTTTACCAATGCCTTTTCTGAGATGTTCAACCATCTCAGCAGGTTCCAGGAGTTGCCTACTCTGTCAATTATAGAATAATGGTCCTCAAAAAAAAAAAGGCATGATAAGACAAGAAAAGAAAGTAGCAGTATTGAGTGAATCTCAAGAGTAATGATTTGGAATTTCATAAACAAGTGATATTTATAACATGGTAAGAAACCTACACGACACAATGATGCCATTTTCCTGAATGGCACAGATCCACTTCCTTCTGAAACAGCAGCAGCAATTACATCCTGCATCAAAACGCTTTCCTCTAGAGGCAACAGCAGTGACATGCCACTTGCCAGTTTTATCTCCTGTATTCCATCTAAAACAGTCCATGATTGAACCAAAAGGAGTTTTTTTTTCCAAAAGTTCAAAGTCTAAGTAATAAAGTTGTCTAACATAAATGATGGTTAAAAAAAATGCCAACAAATTTTCTTCCGATTAACAGAGCAGAAACCAACATGGTTAATTGTTTGATGACAATAAACATCACCGGTACTGGTTAAGATCCACTATTGTATACAATATAACTCCATGTATCATGCAATCAAACAAAGTTAAGCTAAACATCAATTTTGACAAACATTGACATATCAAAAATTAATATATGAGCTTCATTAACTTCATTAGTTTGCAAAGAGATTGAAATTAGTTAGAGGTAAAGTAAGACATGGATGAATTAGAACTTTATCTCTTATAAGAGAAGTAAGTGTGCCATAGGAAATTGGAACCATGATTTGTTCAGCTCTAATACTCTTTCAATTCCAATACTTTGCAAGAAGTCATATGATGAATCACAAGCAATTATAATTTTTAACTTCAAATACAACAATGCATACCATAGCTTCCAATAAATCAATCTAGAACAACACTCATAGCATAAAAGACATCATAGATAAATGAAACTGGCATACCATGCAACATTTAATAGCTTTCCATAATTCTGACATGAAGATAACACTCCTTCGACCAAATGCACGAACAATTGATGAAATTGGGGCTTTTTTGTTTGCTGCAAATATATCTAAAAAATGAAACTTGCTACAATTTAGTAAAAAGAAACACAAATAGAAAGGAAAGAGTGAGAACACGATGATCCTGCCTGTATTTCTTACTGCATGTTGACCATTGGCGGAGATACATATCAGAGTGGCAGTGTCCAATTTGTCCAGAAATCTTTCATCTTCACAAAGAGATATTATCATCTAGGCATAATTGCATAATGATTTAGGTATGTAAGTATGTTTACTCAACATCTAAGCAAGAACATAGAAATGTTATTGTAGAATATTTTATTAAATATTATATAATAATAACTCAATATGGAATGTAGATAAATAAAAAAAAACAATTATCTAGTTTAGTGGATGAACTATTGTATTGAATCAGTCCTCTTCTCCATAAATAACAGGAGTAATCTATTAGGAAAGCAAAAGCCAACTAGTTGAGTAAATGGAGGGAATTAATTATTTAGAAAAATACTTAAAGCATTTGAACACATTGCCAACCATTGAAACAAAAAGGTTATTTTGGTCAAGCCTGAGCGCCCCTCATCGCTGGCCCCAGAGCGAAATGAAGGAAGGTAAATCAAGTACCAAGCGACCTCCTAGGTGGGAGGGCATTTAATCCTACGTGGAATGAAGCGAGCAGAAATTGACCCTTGCCCAATGAAGCAACTCTGCCACCCAAGTACCAACTCGGCTACACCGTGGGGACAACACATTGCTAACCAGTGAACATTGGATTAGTTGTCCAGTAAACAGATGCATAACTCCTTTTTAGATAAATAGAGATGCCACAGTTTATGATTTTGTGTAATTATTATTCCTTCACATGTACAACATGCATTTAATTTTAGAATGGTGAGTGTTACTGAGTATTAAAATGTAGCTGCACGAGAACACCAGGCACATGATACCAAAATTTTAGCTTTGAAACACAGTATTGTCTTTCATCACATTCTAATGATCATTTAACATGAGTATAAGAATGCATAAATTCCACCAAGAATTTTTTTAAAAAAGTGTAATTTGCAGTAATTACCTTTGGACAAAGAAGTGGAAGGTTTTTAACATCTGTCACGCAAGCACTTTCCAGACCAAATATATTTGATTGCATAAGTGCTTTGTCAATGCACTCCCAAGTGAAGCATTTCTTTTGCCTTTGAACAAAAGCATACATAATATTTACAAACATAAAAATTTTCAATACTCTCTTCAGCCAAGAAGGGCAAACACAACTCTGTACAACACCAGTGGATTTAAAATATTCTTCAAACAACAAGCAACCGCTTGAATTAGCCTTGGACAAACAATTCACCGACTCTAGAACACCACGAATTATGCTGCTGACTTGTTTGTCGGATATATTTTGGGCATCAGAGCATAGCACTTCGTGAAGGGCATGATTGTCATCCAATTTTCTCTTGCATGCTCTATCCGAGTAAGTCTTTCTGCGGCTTTCACCCACTGAAGTCCCCCCTTCCTCACTATATAATCGCTTTGAGTGTCTGTTATCAGTTTTTGTTATCTCAGCTTGCATGGCTGAAAAAGAAGAAAGATCGTTCATGATATCGTGCCAAGTAGAGTCGGCTGCAGATACTGCTACTCTATCAGCGGAGACATTTGGCGTTCTACTCCCTGATTGACCATATTCCACCGCGCTTTGCTGAGATTTCTTTATATACGGAATGAGAACCATGAATCCACCGTGTTCAATGGAATGGCTCCCCACACGACTATCTAAGCTCAACTTTGAACCCTTAAAAACATTTTTTTTAATTAACAAATGCATCAATTCCGGAGAAAAAAAAAATGTAATCTAATAGTGCAGATTTTCTAGTTGAAAAATAGACATGAGGGCTAAAGTCGAACTGTCCCGAGCGACAATTCGAACTACGAATAAACATTCAAGAGAATATATGATGGCCAGGCAGAGCGGAAATCAGTTCTTGCCTTGAAGAAAAGGTGGAAATGAGGAGAGTTCTTCGCTGGGAGGAATGAATCCATAAGCTTAGCCTTCAGGTCGACGATGGAGCGGTCACAGGAGATGGAGATAGTGACCGATCGTCCATCGAGGCTTCGGACCTCGATCGTCTTCTCCATTTCTCGTTGATTCAAATTACCGCATTCAACTTAGGGCTTTACGGGAGCCTTAAAATAAAGAGTCATTTTAGATAAAAAATTATGATAATTTTTTCTTTTATTTTTTTATATATATATTTTTTATTTTCGATCAAAAATATCTCAAACGGATTTAGACAGTTTTCGTCGCATCAGAAATCACCGCCGTTCATTCTTATATTTTCCATAGATATTTAGCACGTCAATTGAGCAGGCTTTTAATCATCTTATTACAAAATTATTAAATTAATTTGTATTAAATAAAAAAGCCACAAAGAAATTAGATAAAGGTTTCGGGCCTTTCGGCGTTGTTTTCCCCGCCACACGCCCTTCTCACGTGCTCTTCCACCAACGGACGGCCCAGTTCCCACGGCTCCGCTCGGCTCGTTTCGGCTCAACTCCGAGTCGTAGCTCGGAAGGCAATTGTTTAAAATCGAGGCTGCCGCATGAGTTACACGTGAAATAAATAGCGCAAGTACAGAAGTCACGCGAATCTCGAGAAGGACTCGTGATTCGTGGAAACCCTGGTGGGCACTTTGAGCCGTAGGATAGATCGTCAACTACTGCTCCTTTTTATATTATAATTAAAAAGCTTTTTATTAAAAATATAAACGGTCGTCCATTTTTTATATAGAATATCTCTCCTTTTATTTTAATAAAAAGAAACATATTAATAAATAATTAAATATAATATCATCTTTAAACCCACGTATTTAATCCGATTTTATTTAACCTCACTGTTTAGTCTAATTTAAACCCACTTATTTAATCAAACTTTATTTAACTTTACTCTTCGGTTTAACTTGTAGAAGACAAATAAATATATATATATATATATAGTTTATCTCGAGTAATATAGTAAGATTATCCTGATAATATAGATAATAGATGTATGGTCTCTATACCTTGTGTGGTGAATAAATATTAATGGGCAAAACAACTAAAGTCCCGCAGAGCAATCGTATAGAGGTTCACATCACAAAGTATGAAATAATAATTCTTAAAGTCCGCTGAACAATAATGTTAAGTTCCAACCAAATAATCGTATGGAGGTTCACAGGGCAATAGTATGGAAGAGCAATAATTAATGCTGAAAATTCATCAAATAATAACGTTAAGTTTCCGTCGAGCAATCGTATGGAGGTTCACAGGGCAAGTATGGAAGAGCAATAAAATTAAAAGTCTGCTGAAAAACAATGTTAAGTTCTCAAAAAGTAATCATATGGAGGTTTACATGACAATAGAATGGAAGAATAATAATGTTGAAGGCCCATCGACCAATAATATTTAGTTCCATATACTACATTGTTTAAGTTTTTGAGGACAATAACATTAGGGTCTGCAAAGCAATATTAATAAGCGAGTCTTTCACCATGAAGCTTCTAATTAGCGACATGTGGTGATGGTTAAATGGAGATATATTAGAGGTGGTTCTTTGATCCTTTCTCCATCTTACATGACAATTGATAATTTGAAAAATAAGTAATGGACGTCCTAAGTGATTTCCTTTATTCATGCCTCATAATACGTGTTAATCAATGAATAATGGAGAAGTGTGTTCCTTTAACCCCTTCTCCATCTTACGTGGTGATTAATAATTGAAAAGAAAAGTAATGGATGTCTTAGGCAGTTTCCTTGATTCCTTTCTCATAATACGATAACAATTAGTGAATGGGGATAAATAATAGATGTCAAAATTAGTTTTTTTAGAAACCTTCTTTACTTTTTTAGAAACCTTCTTTACTTTACGCGACAGTCAAAGATTAGAAGCACGATAGCGAGTCACCAGAAAGTGTGTTTTCACTAACTCAGGTGGAAAGAAGTAAAAAGGTGCAAAGGCAGATGATATAGAGATTCTCTTTTAACAACTATATAAGTATCTTGGATGATAACTTCTAGGTATGATGGTCTACTATTTCTAACTAGCGAAAGCAACTCTTTCTTCTTTAAGTTTTTCGTCTTTCTTTATTCTCTCTTTACTGATTACTGACTTGAGCGTCGAAGAGACCGTGTCGGAGGAGCTGTGCTAGAGGAGCCGGTCCGACTCTAATTCACGTTACTTTCTTAAATCCGCAAGACGATACGAGAGGAGAGAACTTGCTAAAAAGGAAGAGATGGGTCATCATTAGCCAATTCAAAAAATAAAAAATAACATCAATGAAACGTACCAAAATGTTAGTCGAAGTGCTGAGTTGTCTTGGTTTAATAAAACATATCATGTATCTTATCACGCAAGGCCCAGACGCATGATATCTCTGGTTTAATGACCAAGATTAATTTTCAAGAACTGACGACCTGAAATTTATTCTATCATACTCATAATGTCTGCATATTTGTATTTACTTCTCTCCAAATCCATGGAGGCAGGGGCGGATCTAGTGCATGACTAGGGGGGGCCACGACCCCCCCTAGCTTGGGGCATGCTCACATACATTAGATTCCCTATATGCTTAAAGGTCGTGTAATCATGTGGCAATTACAGACACATCAGCCATGAAATCTAATGTACTGTATGCTCCATCTTCATTCGTTTTTTTCTTTTGTGCCTCAATCGGTAATGCAAATACCTTTTCTGAGTCTCTCTAATTAACTCGACTTGTTTCAGTCTAAGTTCATCACTTTCGAAATTCTACTCTAACATCATGGCAACTGGCAAGTAAAAGTAGCACGAAGTTCAACGAGACTAATGCAGGAGGACTAGCCTACGGACGCATCTCTACCACTTAATTTCTAACACTAATTTCAATTTCTCAAACCTTTCTTTGGAGGGTAGCGAATGGAAGCAGATTAAGAAATTAATGAGCGTCATAATATATTTCCTTATTGTAGCATTAACAAGTATACGTAGGATGGTTCTCATAATATATTTCCTCGTGATTCCTCGTAAAATTATTTGAGATGGGAGAGGACTATTGGATATAGAGCTCGGTTAGGAGCAACTCCCTGCTCAATGAGACAATAATCATAACATGAATAATATGAGATGTTAGACATCATTGTGAGTATTCTATTTATTATTTTAATTATTGTATTTTTTTTGTTACTGAAAAATATATACCACTTATTTTTGTCACTTAGTATGTGGTGCTCAAATCTAAAATTCTAGATCCATCCTTGTCAATAGATTGATCACACTACCCTATGACGACATTTTCATGGACAAAATCATCGCACAACTAAAAATCGCATAAACCCGTCCCCCTAAATCTAAAATCCTAAATCCGCTCATGCATGGAGGTGGCACTAGGGAACTGCTACCGTAACGGATCTACCTTTTTTTAGTATAGACATGATGTGACCTTAGAGCTTGACACATATGGTAAGCATGTGCTCCTATCGAATCTCCCTCCATATGATGTGCGATCGTTGTAGGAGGGCCGCCGATATAGAGGTGATCCGCCGTATTTGCGAAAGATGCATGATTGCCGCAGCAATAACTTCTTAGATTTCAATAATCTTTATGTTCATTTATAAATAACTATTTCCTTTTTTTATGGTTTTAGTTGGTGGCTGGACTTTGCCAATGTCATTCATCGATGGCCGACGGAAAGCTCATGGAAGTTGATTTATGATCGGAGATATTTGTTCTTAACAGTTTGTTGATACATCACAATTTATAAAGTATCTTTGGAATAGTTGTCAATAATATGGCGTCATCGTTTCTAAATGCTAATTAACAAAATATTTTCATAGAATGTAGTAGTCATTTATAATAAATAGAATATATCATGAATACAATACCACGTAATAAAATAGAATATTATCCAATATATATATATATATATATATATATATATATATATTATTTAACGTATAAAATCATTTATTAATTAAGAATTATTGGATTGAAGTTTATTTAGATGTATAATTTAGTCAATGTCCCAATGCACTTCGGATGAACAAAATTTTTATTCAATCAAAATAATGGATGAAATTAATTAATTAGAAAAAGAAGTTTTGTTTATTTATTTATTTAAAAAAAATATTAATTATTTCTGTTAAATTAGTTCCCTTTAGATATTTATATTTTAAAAATTAGTTGTATTGATTTAAATATTTTATTAAATAATACAAAATAGTTATTTTTTAATTAACTATTAAATTGATTAAGTTTTTATTAAAAAATTAATAATTTCACTTTTTGGTATTTATTTCATTTTTAATGATAAAATTGAACTGCTTTAATTAATTTTAAAAAGAATTCTGAAGTACGGTAAAGCATCATCTGAAGTGCGTAAGTGCGATAAACCCTAGCCGCCGCCTTGAGGAGCCATCGCCCCGTCGTTTTTGACCTCCTCCGGTAAGCACTGATAGTAAGTATTCGAATCCCCCTTCGTGTTCTTCGTTGCCTTCCATGAATCTCCTGGTTCGACAATTATCCCCGTCCCTACCGTTCGCGCGGTCGCTGCTGGTTCCGTAGGCGTCGGCTGGAACATTCCTCTCCCGGACGAGCTGCAACCTCTGTGGGTGGTTTGGCGCACGGGGTATCCGAGTACAAGTGCGGAACGGAAGCCCGGAGCAGGCGCTGGCGCTTGCGCTGATGGAGCGGAAGATGCAGGAATCAGGATGGAGCGTGTCATCAGGAGACAGGTCAGTCATTACCTCAGGAACTCTGAGAAACGTGTCCTAGCCTTGAAGAACCTCGAGTTACGTATCCGCTCTCATGAACTCGGTCGCAAGCTCCGCACTTTCCTCATTAAAAAGATTAGGTATGCCCCTTTACCCTCTTCATTTGCTCGCATTTGCCCCCGTCTCACCCATTCATTCAAATAGTTAATTCAATCAGTGTGATGCGCAGTTTGTTGTTTCTTAGGAACATGTGTTATATGTTAATAATTTAAGTGCATTATCGATTTTATTTACAAAGTAATATTTTAAATATATACTACATAAATTCTTCTTTATTACATCATGATATACATTCGAACATGGTAGTTTGAGTTCTAGATAATTCTTTTTCCCCACTATGGAACATTGTGCTCTTCTCAATCCGTTTCTCCTGTCTCACCTTTCTCCTGCTTTGTGTTCATGGCGATGCCTGCAGGTTCATCTTTTAATTTTTTTTATATCTCTGTTTTTTTTTCATATTAAACTTTATGTTTTATAGTTTCAAGCCTCTCTTGTTATTATTCGTATTTTTTTAGATCGGATTTTGATTTATTTTTTTCTCCTGGTCTTTTGCCCCTCTTTCTCCCAATCCCCTTCTCACAATGCCATTGAAGTAATTGACCCCAGCTACATTCAACTGCTGGAAGCCTATGATAATTGCATGGATGAGCTACAAACTTAGAATCAAGAAAGTTGAGGTCGACATTGACAACTCAAGGCTAATCACGAGCCTTGAGTTGCCGAAGATGATGGATCATGGGGGTCAAATTCCATCATCTTCCGATTTGGATCTGGATGCTTATGCATCACAACAGCCCCTAAACTGTGGCGAAGGCAGCAGAGGAGAGCATGGCGGCAAAGGAGAGCACGACGGACTGATGGATCACAGAAATCAGACACAATTGCACCGCCCCCGAGGAATTAGAAGCGATAGAAGAGAGCGGGGTGGAATAGTGGATGACGTAAATAATTCCCGTGATCTAAATCGTTATTCTTTAATTTAGGTATATTTAATACATACTTTCATACTTTCACAACAGCAGCAATTGGGATCTTCCAATTTGTACTCCTATGCAAACTGTGGCGGTGGCGACGAAAGAGAGCGTGGCGGAATGATGGCCCGCGTTAATCAAATTAAATTCCCGTCATTTTCCCATTTGGGCGTCGTCTATACGTCGGTGAGTAATGGTGCATTCAATTTGACTAATCATTATTCTTGAATCTAGGTATATTTAATATATACTTTTGTAGCAGCACCTGGGATCTTCCAATCTGTACTCCTATGCAAACCTTGGCGGTGGCGACGGAGGAGAGCGTGGCGGCGTGATGGCCCAAGGAAATCAAACTCAATTCCCTTCATTTTCCCTTTTAGACGCCACTTATACTTCGGTGAGTGTTGATCATTCTATTAATATAGTATATTCAATTATTTAATAAGCCCACAGCATCAACTGGCGGGAGTAAACCGCGATAGAGGCGGCAAAGAAAAGAGCGACGAAGGCAGAGACAGAGGAAAGGGAGTGATGGCGGCGCATCCACCGGGTTCGCTCTTAACAGAGCTATGCCATAACATGAGGACTGCTGGACAATGCCGATATGGAGCTCAATGCAGGTTTGCTCATGCCCGAATACACCTCCGTCCCCGCTTGCATCACCTTAGGTACCGAACTGAGATGTGTCCTCAGTTCTCATAGACCGACACCTATCCTTATGGCAATCGATGTCATTATATCCACTATTTTAGTGAGGCATCAACCAGCAGAGCATCGACAAGTGGAACTAAGTAGGAGGATATTATTTCAGCTTAATAGCGTAATGAATAAGTGTGAGAATACTTCACATCTTAATAGCACCTCCATGCTAAATACATGTATGCAATTTACATTTTGGAATTTCAACTCCAATAGTTCAATTTCAAAATTCTATTAGATTAATGTTTTATTTGAAAAGTGTTCCGACCAGATTAATCGATGTCTTTGGCATAGATCATTTTTAATGCGTGAACTGTCCATTTACGCTACGTTTAGTTGGTGTAATATAATCGAGCTTGTAATGTAATCAAATTTGTAATGTAATGTAATCTTGATGACATTATTACGTTTGGTAATATAATATATGTAATCAAAGTTGAGTGTAATGTAATTGAGCTTGTAATGTAATGTAATCTTGATTGCATTATTACATTTGATAATATAATGTATGTAATCTTTGATTAAAAGGGTGATTACATATATGTTACCAAACGTAATAATGTAATTAAGATTACATTACATTACAAATTTGATTATATTACAAGCTCGATTACATTACACCCAACCAAACGTAGCCTAAATAGACATTTCACGCATTAAAAATGGTCTATGCCGAAGACATCGATCAATCAGGTCGGAACACTTTTCAAATAAAAAATTAATCTAATCAAATTTTGAAAT
>JBBMJZ010000122.1:26041524-26059117 GCA_037833815.1 Zingiber zerumbet
TCGGGTGCTTAGAGACTATTGACATGGACCCCAAATTTGATACTCGCTTCAATAGCTTGACAAGGCACCTGTCCTAGACCCAAGCTGGTCCAGGCGCTTGGACCTTGTCTAGGGGCCTGGAGTCTAGGTACCCGGGCGTGGTCTAGGCGCTTAGACAAGTCAACTTTATGTTGACTTGTCCGGCCACTTCTCCGGTTGTTTGGGCATTTCTCCTGCCATCTAGAGTTGAGCTCAATTGAACCTAACTCCGACATTCTCCTCAAGTGGTTTTTAGCTCCGGCTTCTCATCCTTTGAAAGCTCTTCACGCATCCTTCTTGTTCGTCAGTGTACTCATCCACAACACCTCGTCTCTCTGATACACCGAGCTTGTCAATTTGCTTCTCATGCCTACCTTCTTACTAGCTGTGTCTTTCGCTCAACTTCTTATGATCCTATGTTCCTGAACACTAAGACATAAGGATCAAACACAACAGGATCTAACTTAACTCAGTTGACCACATCAAAACTCACTCGGGGTACTTATAATCTCCCACTTTTTGATGTGAAATAATTCAAGTTAAGTTATGGTTAAACCAAAAATAAAACAATTTGAACTAGTAAATGAAATATGCATTTCTAAAAATAAATTTTCAATAAATAAACCTCACCCTTAACTTAAGCCCTATTTCTTTACCTTTGATCACATCAAAAACAAAATAGAAAAAATATGAAAAATAGTTTAGAAAAATAATGGAAATATTTCTTGGGGGTAAAAAATAGATTTTCTAGCAATATGTCTATTCATTAAAATTTATTTTCAAAGAGATAATTTTGGTCAATTTATTCATAGTTTTGATAAAAATAATTTAAAAATTATTTTTATATTTAGAAAATCTTGAATATTTTTGTCCATGTTGATCCTAATTATTTTTAGTATGATTAAAATTTTATACACATAATATTTTTATTTTAACCATAGAAAATATTTTAAATAGATAGAGTTATTTCTAAAAATAAAAATTTTAAAAATAAAAATCATCATCTAAAAATCTTTCTAATTTTTCTATACTTTATAATACAATAATAGTTTTCCTAAAAATCAAGATCTTCAAAATTAATCTCTAAAATATTTTAAATTTTATAAATTTTTTTGATAAAAATTCATAAGAAATTAATTACTAGCCGAAAAATTCTGAAAATTTTTATACAAATAGTTAATTCATTGCATCACAGAAAAAATATTTCAACAAAAACATGAATAGAAGTTGTACAAACTAATTAATTTTGTAAGCAATGTTAAAAATTAAGACAAATTAAAATTAAATCTTGCATAAAAAAAATTTAATCAAATTAAACATAATTTCAAAATCCAAAATAAGTTTTTACCTACTGAATTTATCAAAAATTTCTGTAAATAAATTTTCTATCTACTTTTGTAATTTGGTGTCTATGGTTCATAATATACTAGTTAAACCGTTTATAGTTTCTTAAATTTGGAATAACATAATTTGAACATGTAGAATTTTTAAAAAATTTCTATTTATTCTTACAATTCTGCAATTTCATTTTTAATTTTATCAAATTCTTATAGTGGACATGATTTAGCTAAGATCTTTGTTCAAATCAATATTGTCATTTTTCAATTTAACATTCTTAGATTTAAGTTTACATAAACTTTTAGATATCATTTAAATAACATCATAAAGCTGGTTGGGAGGTAAGAGATACTCACTTACCGTGTTTGACTCATCATTCAAATCTTGACCTTCAACAATGCTCTCTCAATGCTCATCTCAGATGAAGTCTCGTCATTTTCTTCATCTTGATGACTTACCATTAGCACAAGTTCGGCGTATTTCTCCATCTCAAATTTGGATGATGTCTCATCCCAAGTCACCTTCAAATTTTTGTGTTTGGTCTATCTTGGTCCTTTGTCTTTGTCTTTTTCATTAGTCTTCAATTTTGAGCAATTATCTTTAATGTGTCCTTCTTTTTGATAGTTATAGCATTGAACCTTTCATTTACTCTATAGTAGCTTCTTAGCCTATGACTTGTTAAATTTGTTTGAATTAAAGAAATTACTAAATATCCTTACCATAAATGCTACTTCATCTTTGTGGAGTGATGTGTCGAAATTTGGTTTATCTTTCTGGTTTGCTTTCAGGGCTACATTTTGACTTGAATCTTTATCCCTTTTTAGACTTGCACATCTTGACTCGTGTAATTTGAAAGTGTAAAATAAATTTTTTAATTAACTTACCTTAGGTCCTTGTAGATGTTAAAAGAGTCTTCTATAGATGTCCACTGGAGTGTTCTTGAAAACACATTTAAAGTGTACCTTAATGAATCTAGGTTTGTTATCATTTATCTGAGATTCATGAGTCTAGTAAGCATGAGTCTCGTGATCAGCTTGAGTCTAGTGATCAGCTCTATGATTTTTGCGTGTTGATGAGCAATTGTTGTTGGGGTTGCAAACATAGTTCCATATTGAAAAATACATGGAAAAGATCATGGGTTTATAAGAAAATGATATCTCCATTGGCATGAGACCTTCTAGGTTGAGCCAAGAGCAAAACCATGATGAATATTATACCATTGTGGAGATATCTAAATTCTTTTTGATCCTACAATTGGTATAAGAGTAAGGTTACTCTTCACTGGACTAACCACAGGAAGAATCATGAACTAGAGACATGATCCAAGATTGAACTATGTGGGTGAAATGTTGAAAAAAGTATGGGAGACCCTGAGTAGGTCAAGAGTGACCCAATGCTTGAGGGGAGGCCCTGAGTAGGTCAAGAGTGACTCGATGCTTGAGGGGGACCCTATGGTTCTTTGTTTGAGGAGGGCGGAGGATTGTTGGGGTTGTAATGTTACAAACATAGTCCCACATTGAAAAATACATGAAAAAGATCATGAATTTATACGAAAAAGATATCTCCATCGGCATGAGGTCTTTTGGGTAGAGCCCAAGAGCAAAACTATGAGAGTTTAGGCCTAAGTAGATAATATCATACCATTATGGAGATATCTAAATTTTTTCGATCCTAATATCTTATACAAACTTGTAGGATCAGAAATTCACTAAAGTGGGGGTGAATAGCGATCGTCGAAAATCGATAGCGAATTAATAATAAGTACGCAACGGAAGAAAAGAAAATAATGCTAACAAACCAAGTTTTACTTGATTCAGAGCCTTCGACGACTCCTACTTTAAGGCTCACACTCATGAGTGCTTTCGTTGGGTAATCCACTATCAGTTCATGAAAGTATTATAGGAATTGGTTACAAGAACTAAAAAAAATCATCTTACCAATACAGAAAAGAAATCTGGAAGACTATTCATTCTTCAAACTTTGAAGTAGTCTTTTGGTGTTGTTAGAGCTTTTTCGGAGTAGCACATAAGAGAGAAACTTATAGTAGTTGTTGTTTTGAAGCTTCTAGTTGAAGGCCTTTAAGTAGGTGTAATTCGGGTGTCTGAAACCCTTCTGGGTGCCTAAACCACGTGGCTCAGCTAGTCGACGCGCTCCACATCAGCTTGTGGATGATTTTTGCCATTCGGATACTTGGGCTGACATTGGGTACCCGGATCGCCAGGGCACCTGTGGAAGCCTCCAGGGCAACCTGGTCCGAGCGCCTGGACTCTCCTTTTTCAGCACTTCTTCTTTAAAAAAAGGGTTAGTCCTAGTCAATAAAAGTAGGTCCATCTTGCAAAATAGAGTTAGTAATTAGATCCTATCTCCTCAATACCAGGATTTAGTCATGATCTCAACTTAGGTTTTCTAAATGGACCTAAGTTGGATCGACATCTACAATTCCCTCAATGGAGAATCCATCCTCACAGGATCTCTTCTCCAATTGCTTACCTTCACTTACCAACACCAGTCACTTGACTTGCCTTTGACCGACCAGGTCTTCCCGCCAGTTGTCAGGTCTATAGACCCAATTGGATTTCTGCCTGTTGTTTGGTCCAACGAATCCAACCAGACTTCCCACCAGATATCGGGCCCCACAAACCTATCTGGACTTCCCACCAGCATCAGGTCATGTGGACCTAGCTATATTTCAGCCTAGTGTCAGACCCTTCAGACCAGTCAACTCTTGCACACTTTACAGAAAGGTTAGACACACACTACATCTAACTTTAACATATTTGTCATAAATCAAAACTTGATTATTAGTACAAGCTACACCAACACGATCTTACAAGTGGTATCAGAGCGGGATCACTCTAAATTGGCGAAATCACCATTAGAGCATTTCATTTCTTTTTCAATTTCTTTTTCTGTTTTTCAATTTTTAATTTTTGTCTTGAGTTAGAATTGGTGAAATCACCTCTTCTGATAAATTTTTCATTATCTTTTCAAAATTTCTTAGAGTTGGTGTAACACCACTCAAGAGATATTTTTTGAATATGGTATTCTTTTCTCCCACACTACTTACCTCAAGACATAGTCTTAGAAATCTTCTTGATTTTTTTTAGAACTAAATGGCCAAAAATGAAAGTTATTGCACTACTCACCCTCCATTCTTCAGCGGAGACGACTTCCCTTATTAGAAGAAAAGAATGGAGGTATACCTGAAGATGAATGTTGAGCACCCGACGAAGATACACGACCCTGGTGGATAATGTGTCGGGTGCACTCATTAACCTAGAAAAATGGAACCAAGGGGAGAAGAAAAAGGCTCAAATAGACTCCAAAGCAGTAAACACTCATCAATGTGGACTGACGAAGGAAGAACTCAACCAGATCAAACCTTTCGAGAACAAAAAGGAATTCTGGGACAGGTTGATCAAGCTGCACATAGGCACAAACGATGCTAAGGTAACAAAACGTGACTTATTGTTAAATAGTTTATTTAATATAAAAATGTAAGATGGAGAAATAATGAGTTAACTACATCCTCAAGGATATCCTTAACGGACTGCATTTAATTGGCCACCAATTGGAAAATAGGGACGTAATCAGGTATGCACGTAATTCTTTTCCTCAGAATGCACTATGGGCATTTATAATAGATGCTTATAAAGTTTCAAGAAATTTATCTAAATTAAAATTAGATGAACTATTTTGTGAGTTAGAACTTTATGAACATACTAACTCAAAACGTGTCAAAAAGGTGTAACTTTTCTTATAGGTTCGTCAAAGGAGATGAAAATAAGAACCTGAGTCAAGGCCAAGTTGGAAGATTAATCTAACTCAAAATCATATGAAAAGGAGCAACTAGTGAATTTGATAAGAAAAATTCTCACTAGAAGAAGGAAGAACTTCGCCAAAGATGATCTACAGAAAATGATCAAGTCAACATTTAACAATCTAAAGACGACTATCATCTGCTTTGGATGTAACAAGAAGGATCACTTAAAGCACGAGTATCCAAAAATGAAAGAAGACAAGTTTAAGAAGACAAAAAAGAAGAAGGCGCTCCAAGCCACTAGATGCTGAAATATGGAAGCAGGTAAACTGCCTTGTACTAATGGCAACTGGAACTGAGATAGAAAGTGACTTAGATTGAGAAAGTGAGTCCGAGGATGAGTCAAGCCACAGATCCATATTTATTTTTGAAGGTTCCAACGAGGTAGAATCTAATTTAACCATAATTTTTTTAAAAAATTATTGTTTGTCTAATTAAAAAAGTTAACTAAATTTGAAACACAAGCTAACTTTCTCCTTAAGGAAAATCAAGACCTTAAGAACAAATTAACTTAAACTCCTTAACTGAACAAATTAAGATGAAACCCCAAATCAAGTTACAAAACTTGAAAAGGAGAATTCCATTTTGAAATGTGAAGTTGAGAAGTTTAAAAGATGGCTAGAAAGCTTCACCCAAGATAAAAAAATTTAGATTTAATACGTGGATCCCAAATAACTTTATATAACAAGTCCAGACTTGAATATAAATCCAGCTCAACAAATAATACTTTTATTTCTCTGGTTAACTAACACAAGAAACAAATAAAAACCTGGGTCCGAAAGCTTATTTAAAAAAGCAAGTATGACAAAATCAATTTTATATACTCAAAAATGAAATTCACTAAATAAACTCAAAATATAAAATATATGATTTAGGAGGAGTCTCCAAATAAGTTGACACCTCAAAAATATAACTTATCAACTTGGTTAATTAGGACTAGATAGGAAAAAGATAATCTAATTTTTGTCGAACATAGTACTATGGTGGGGCGAGATGATAGTACGTTAGAGAAATTTGGTTTAGGAAGTCAAGAAGGGTAAGACGTACCCTACTTGATCTACTTAGCTAAGTGGAACTAACCAAAGCATCCTTGCCACATCCTAAATTAGTTAGATCAAGGTTTTTTAATAGAACGGTTAAATGTATAATTTTTTAAAAAGTCTTTGTCTTGAAGTGATTATTATTCTAATACCCAATAAGACCCCTATGCCTCACCACAGTCTAGAAGCCAATTTTGGAATTGTATATATATATTTAACTAATTAACGGTTAAACTTGAATAAAAATACAAGGTCAAACTATATTCAAAATAAAAAAATAAAAATTAACTTAATTCAATTAAATTTAAATTTAAACTTAACTTTAAATTAACTTAAATTAGAAACATTAAGATTCAAAAACTTAATTTAAAAATGAATTTTGTGTAAAAAACCTCTTTTAAAAATAATTTTGAATTTTTTAAAAATTATTTTTAAAACCTTTAAAAATCTTTTAAAAGTACTTTTAAAAAATTTTTAAAACCTTTAAAAATTATTTGCAAAATCATTTTAAAAAACTTTAAAAATTATTTTAAAAACCTTTGAAAACTCTTTTAAAAACAATTTTAAAATTCTTTTAAAAAACACTTTAAAAATCTTTTAAAATTACTTTTACACCATTCTAAAAATTATTTTAGAAATTATTTTAAAAATCATTTTTAAAACTTTTAAAAACCCATTTAAAAATTGTTTTAAAACCTTTTATTTTTTAAAAAAAATTGTTATAAAAACTCTTTAAAATCATTTTAAAAATTGTTTTAAAACTTAAAAAAAATCCTTTTAAAGATTGTTTTTAAAACCTTTTAAAAATGATTTTAAAGTTATTTTAAAAACTTTTAAAAATCATTTTAAAGATTGTTTAAAACTTTTAAAAATTCTTTTACAAATTATTTTAACAACTTTAAAAAATCATTTTAAAAACTTTTAAAAAATATTTTAAAAACTTTTATTAAAAAACATTTTAAAAATTTTTAAAAATTAATTTATTTTTTTAAAATACTTTTAAAAATAATTTAAAAATAGTTTGAAAACCTTTTCAAATTACTTTTAAAAATTGTTTTTAAAAATTTTAAAAATCATTTTAAAATTGTTTTAAAAACTTTTAAAAATTGTTTTAAAAACATTTAAGATTGTTTTAAAAACTTTTAAAAATTCTTTTATAAAACTTTTAAAAATTATTTTAAAAAAATTAAAATTGTTTGAAAAAAAACTTTTAAACATTATCTTAAAATTAAGACTTAAAAACATAGTTAAAATTTAAAAACTTAATTAGTCTTAACATACACTTATATTTGAACCTTAATTAAATCTAACTTAAAGTAAAAAATCTTAAAATTAATTTAATAAAATATGAATTATTAAATTCCAATTAATCATTTTAACTCAAAATTCAGGAATATTTAATTAATTCATAATTAATTAATGATTTATTTAAGCACTGTTATTTGAATAAATAAATTAAACTTAATTAAAAATTATTGGTTAATTTTGGATTATCCAAGTTAGAATTTTTAATCCATAAATAATTAAAAATTAAATTATTTTTCCCTTAGAAAAATCATGTTAAGCATCTATCTAAATACATAAGATTACTATTTTCAAATAAGAGGGAGTGTTGAAAATTTTATATATTTGTTTTAAAATATATCTTCAAAAACTCCTAAATTACTTTTGAAAAATTTTTAATCTTTCTCAAAATATTTTGAAAAAAAATGCTTTAATTATTATTTTGATCTGGATCAATCCCTTAGATACTTAGGTAGATTTTATTTTAGTGAACAAGGATATAACCAGAGCGTGTCAAGTTAAAAGGAGATAATATTGAAACATTTTAAAAATAATTGAAAATATTTTAAAAAATATATTTTGAAAATTCATGAAATCTTACTTTGGAAACTCACGCATCATTTTAAAAATTGCTTGAAATATATATTTTTGTCAAAATTTCTTAGACGTTTTTCAAAAATTCTATAAGGTAAATTTTAAAAAGGTTAGATATTTAACTAAAGATAAATTATAAATGATTATTTTTAAAGAAATATCCGGTAAGGGGAGGATCTGTTTAGCAGATTGCTTTTTTTTTTTTTTAAATATGTTGAAAATGTTTGAATTTTTTCTTTAAAATTTTCTGAAAAATGTTTTAAAATATTTTAAAAAATAAAAAATCTCTTTGAAAATATGTTTTTTATTTGGAATATATTTATTAATATACTATTTTCAAAATTCTCTTAGAACATGTTTAACAAAATTCTCTAAAAAATGACTTTGAAAATTTTCTTGGAATATTTTTTCAAACACTTTGAAAAAGATTGCTTTAGAAATTCTTTCAATTTCACTTAATACTTTTTATTTTGAAACTCTCCTTAAAATAGATCTGAAAACTAAACTTGTATTTACTACTTATAGTACATATTAACTGGTGACTGTGTATGCTATTCATTTGCATTATGCATGCTTATTTTGATGAATACCAAAGGGGAGGATAAAAGTTTAAATAAGAAAAATGTGAAACATCTTAAAATCATAACTTAACATTGATTAAGAGAATGAACAAATGCTAATTTATTTCTTTTCTCTTAAATATTATGTTATTTTTCTAACTTTAACTCAAGTTGTCATTATATTAAAAAGGGAGAAATTGCCGGTATAGTGAGCACCAATGATTAAACATAGATTTTGATGAACGACATATGTATTAAATTTAGATATTATATTTTATAACCTGTTTATCAAGTATGCAACACTGAAAGACTTGATGTGACCTGCCACTAGGATGAAGTCTAGTTAAGTCTAGAGAACCTGATAACTGTTACGACAATATCAGATAGGTTGATATTTGATAGGAAGTCCAATTAAGTCCGCGAGACCTAATAACTGGCTGAAATCCAGAAGAGGCATCTACATGAAGTCCTGGTGGCTTGAGTGTCAAGTAAGACTGCAATGGTAAGTAAGGTAAGCAAGGGAGGAGAGTGATTCAATGAGGACAATTCCCAGTGGAACTGTAGATGCTGGTCCAACTTAGATTCATTTTGAAAGTCTAAGCTGAGACCATAACAACATCCTGATTTTGGTAAGACGGAATCTAATTAATAATGTTGTTTTATTTCTATTATGTTAACTCTATTTTGCAGTGGTATATTTATTATTTGGACTAACGGGTTTTGCACAAGCTAAAATGCATAACTAAGCCTCAGATGAACAATGCTCGAGGTGTCTTAGAGCTGCGGGTAGGCACCCTGGACATGACGAAGGTGCCATCGTGCGGATAAACTTCGGGGATAGAAGTTTGCTGAGCGAAGGCACCCTGGAGCGCATTGGAGGCACCTCATACTATATTGGAGGCTAGCGCCTTGGAGCCATTGGAGGCATTCTCGCGTGGATATAAACTAAGAACTACGAATCAAATAAGTGTTGTCGGGGTGTCTTGGGCTATTGAAGGCGCCTCCAACGCTGTTTAAAAGGAGCCTTCGAGCAGATGTTGAAACATCACTTCACTATGCTAATCCATGACCATTTGGTTGCTCCGACATCATCCTATTGCTTTGCTGCAACGCTGTTACTACTCAACTGCGCCCAACTGCTATAGACAAACTGACATCAACACACGAGTACTTCCACTTCGACATATTTTGTTGGTAACATTTATTTTAAAATCAGTTATATTACTGTTTAAAAGATGTATAGATTGTTACACTTTCTTATTTTTCTTTTTTAATCGATCATTTATTAATAAATTATTCACCGAAAAGGTCCAACAAACCTAGGTGTTAGAATATGAATTATCAAAAGTTCTAAATAAATAAATTAAACCGACTATGTTCTATCTTTCACTTTTAGAATGAATATTATACATATTTTTTTCTACAATATATTCGATTAGGCAGAACAATCATTCTTGCATTTAGTTAAAAATGTATTTGAATATTTTTTATATTTTGAAAATTATTTTAATCTGTATAATTTTTGCAAATTAAATATAGGAATGGTGAATATAATATTCATTTCGTTTAAAAGGATCAAATTATCATATGGATTAAAGGTACCAGATACAGTTCGAATTTAGTTAGATTTGGTAATTAGATCAAAGGTACCATTCACTCGTGTAAAAATTAGTTAAATTGTTAGCTTGACTCGGAACATTATTAATATTTTTTAAAAAATGTTAGCTAGAAATGAACAAGATGCGACTAAGCAAGAGGATTAGACAAAAAAGATGAGGATTAGACAAAACAAGATAGGCCTAATCAAGTTCATTCATGTGAATGGACATGAAACGAATCAACATTCCATGCTCACTTATCCAACTAAGGACGAATTAAAAGATACTCTTTCACTTATTTATCCACCCATTCTCAGTTATCTGTGAATAGGATGCACTAACAATACAAATGACGCTTACAATTTGGCTACAAGTGCAATAAAACGCGAAGAAATGACTCATTCGTTTGTCAAATGAGTCAACTTTAAGTTTCCCATATATCTTTGTTCACATACCATAATCCAAAATCTCCATGAGAAGCTTTTCACAAAGAGGATAAGTGGTGTAAATCCCCGCAAAAGGAAGTCATCATATATATAAGATTTAGGCCTAACAAGTAGTAGACAAAACTAAAGAGAGCCTACTTTAATGACATGAGGCAACACAAAACCCCTGATACTCAGGCAATCAAAAACTTGCGATCTAAGCACCTTTAGTCGAAACCTTGGAGTTTCTTGATTGCAGCAGTGATATTGGGAACGGCATTCCGAAACGCTTGCCATTGTTCAACCGTCAGACTTATGCCTGAGGATACAGCATGAAACAGATCAGCATGAGAAAAAAATAATTCTTGCAGCAATTGTGGATGAAAATTGATTTATGTAACTGAAGAAAGAGCTAAGTCACTGTAGTGTAAGGCTGACCGAAATGTTGTACTAAGAAGAAGTGAGTCTAAAATCAGATACTTTCCCAATCGCTCAGGGTCATACCGAAATTTCTTTAAGGGCACTAAAATTTTTAACAGAGTCAAGAAAGCACATTCCGACCAAGAATTTTAACCAATCAAGAACAATAATGGCCAAGTTATCCCTTTAAAGTCATCCGACTCCTATATTAACAGTACTAAAAATCATTTTTAAAATCTAAGACTCCTGTTCAACTACAATGCAAGAGGGCATTATTAGTCTATGATCAATGAAGCACCAGTTAAAGATATTGCCTCATAAAATACACGATTCATATTCACAAGAAATTGGAATAAGAATAGCACTTTCCTTTCAAAAAAAAAAAGTGGGCTTGAAGGCTTCCACTATATATTATCTTCAAAGAAAACAGGATAGTAATGGATACAAAGTTACGACCACTTTAGTAACATATGCAATCTTATCCTTGAGTAAGAAAATTGTATTATTACCATGGAAAAGAAATTGGCCATCAAGTTTTTCAAAAGTGGAACCATGAAGGTTTGGAAATGTCTCGTCACAATGTAACAATTGCGGATCTCAATGCGCATAGATTTTCAGAAGACTCAAATCGCTCTCACTAATTATGTGCCACTAGAACCCAAGAAATGCATTCTAAGATATGATGAGATCAATGCATTTCTCTGACTCGTACTGTTGAAGAGCCAAAAATCCAACATGGCATCATTGTGTGGTTCTACTACTAGCTCTTCTATGCATGTTTGTTTGTTTATATGCCTTTCTCTCTTTCCGAAAGCTAGATGTGGAGCTAAAATTCACCTATGAACTCTCTTCTTCTACATTCTCCATGGTTATTAACTCTCCTAAAAAAATTTTGCATTAAAAAACTACAACACTGAGTTGAACATGACTGTTTCACAAAGGCTTAACAAATACTCTTACTATTCAGAGTTTTTTTTTTTTAAAACTCCAGTATGCTTATGACTATTTCATGAAGACTCAACGGAAAAATATTATAATACAAAACATAAAAATTCATTATGAATAGTGTGTTGCCAAATAGAGTGAGAATCCTTAAAATGTCAATGCAGCATCTTCGAAGCTTCCATGTAGTCGAGTTCAACCGGATTGTTTTGATGTAATTGAAAAAGTGTTTAACAGCTACTAGTTCAATGGCTTAGAGGCCTGTAATGAGGTGAATGCAAGGTAGACCATAATATGGTGCAAGATTGGAGGGCTTGAATCTAGCTAGTTGACTAGACAGTTGAATCAATTGAAGGACAAAGAACACGGTTTTGCAAAAATATCATTTTGGCACTAAACTATGTTGCAGAGAACAATGTTTTAACCCTACGGGATCTATGATGATCGAATAATCCTCTACAACTAGTCAAACAACGCAGTGGCAGCCAGCATTGGGAAAGCTACACAACGAAGGGGAAAATCTTAAGGTTTTATACCCAAAGATGTTTTCAGGACGTAGAAGCCTCCAGTTGAAATGGACTCATAATGGGGACGATGACCCACCAGTCAAGCTTTCATCTAGGCGAGCCAAAGACGGCTTATCACAGCATCCAGCCAACATAATGTTTGGACCGACGGAGTAGACGATTTAGTGGGAATACTGTTGGGAAAAATTGTTGAGAGAAACCCTATTTGGGACTTTTGAAAAACGAGGACCCGATAAGAAAAAACTAGGAGTTTTTTTTTCCCGGCATGGAAAGACCACAGCAACCGGGTGCTCAATCAGGAAAGAATATGACTCAGAAGGAAAGACCAAGAATACCTTTGGAGGAAGGCAGTTCTTTGCCGTCTTTCAGATAGTACTCTCGAATAGACACCAGCGTCTTTCCTTTGAAATCCTGAAGTGTCACCCTTCGCTTATTTGACAACTGCCATGGAACAAAATAAACAAGGATCAGCCGAAACAAAAACCCTAGGATTTGGCTACCCCCGCTCCCGTCCGAACCATCAGTAGATGCAGTACACTCACGCGGCAAAGGATGAGAACACCCTGATCGTCGTACTCTTGGGCTCTACGACTCCTCGTTGCGGAACACCCACCCTCTGCTTCTTCCTCTCGATCAGCTGCCGGTTGCTCCACAGATTCTTCTTCTCCCTTTAGACTGATTGCGGGAAAGTCTTCCACAGCCTCTTCATCCTCAGACTGCTGCGACTCGAGGAAGGACTCCACGATGCCGCGGACGAAGCGCTTGCGGACGCTGCTGGAGAGATCGAGGCCGAGGCGCTTGCTGGCCATGGAGCGGACCATGGATTCGGAGGTAGAGGACATGTCGGATTCGCGCAGGATCTCGACTACGGCCGCCTCGATCTTCCGATTCAGTTCCTCCTCCTCCATCGCTTCGGAATTCTCGACCTGCCTTCGCCTCTATGCTACGGCAAGTTAGTTCGACGGTGCATTAATAGGGCTGCATGCCCCGTCATTGCTGACCGCAGTCGACAACACTAAAAAGTACGAGGCCAAACAGCATCAAAATTAACTAAGATCAAAAATAAAATCACTTTTAATTCTCTGCGGATAATTGCCAAAGACAGCAGTGCACTGCGAATCAAGTCACCTTATTACACTGTGCTCCAGACGATCAAAATCAACCCAATAAAACTGAAAAAACTGCTAACCAAAGACAATACACATTGCTAGAATAATATTAAAAAACAGATCGCTCGGTACATAAAATTTGCATGATGTAGAGTTCTAGAAAAGGATCCATATACGTAGCTATCCTATTTTTTATAAGAGATTATTTTTAGAATTTAAATCCGTGATATTTTTTATCATAAAGTAACAACTTTACCATTGCACCAAGACTCCCTTTCAAATAATATTCATAATTGCGCAACAACATAGTCACGACCAAGAAAGGGAAGCAATGGCCAAAACAAGGTTGTTGCTGGTAGCTGCAGGCGAGGTAGAGTTGTTGTTGGCAATTGTTGCCAAAGAAGGATAACAGTGACCATAGCCGGTTCAAGGCATAGGTTAATAAGGTTTATGGCTAGGACCCCTATTTTATTTGGACCTCCAAGTGTTCTATTTTTTTAATATTATTTATATTAATTTTCTTCTTAATTAATTTTATTATTATATTTATATATATCGAGAAACACTCCCTCCTTTTACTAATATTTTTTTTAATTCAACCAACTCTTACTTATATCAATCTCTCTAAAAAAAATTATGTTTTTCTCCTCTTTTGTAGTTACTAGTGATCTCATACTCTTCCCCTCTCTCACAGTAATTATTGTCAATCTACAAATGTATAGAATATCGTCAAGTAATAAAATATCGATTTCACATGAATTGTTGATTATATTAAACACTAGTAAATTTTGCAAAGCAAGTTATCTGCACGATCAAAAGTTGGTTTCACGAACACAAGAGAACTAGAGAGAGAGTTGAGGAGGAGTTGAGAGAGAGAGAGAAATTGAGCACAAGTAAGTGAAGAGAAAAATTGGAATATTGGATGATTCTAGGATTTCGGTTTTACTATGATGCTAGTTAAGGTCTCAATGAATTGTTCATCACGTTACTAGGATTTCGGTTTAACTAGTAATGAATTGTTCATCACATTACTAATTAAGGTTTCACTATGAGTTTATAACAATTTCCAACATCATTAAGTAAAGATGGAAGCCTAGAAAGTTCGGTTAAAAGGATATCCTCTATCACTAAGGACCCCTATGCCATACAATCTCTAGAGTTGTCTCAATTATTCTTAATGTTAGATTAATGTAGAAGATTGACTCTCATTTCAAAATGATACTTTAAAAAGTTCATTTGAAGGGATATCATCAGTCACTAAGGACCCCCCAGTTATACAATCTGAAGCATCTCTTTTACATGGTGATCAATTCTTTACATCTAGATGTATTTACCATATACACATTGTTCCCTCAGGACGGTCTAGTAGCTAGTGCATGAGATGTTGCCACCATGAGGTCTGGGGTTTGAATCTCGGCAAAGTCGAGGTAAATGTCTCCCTTATGTGTTAGTTATTATTTCAAAGGCTAGTAGCCACCCATGATTTACTTCCTCCATGTTGGCTATGGGACAGGTTGGCGGAGGCGCTGGGGGCGAGCATATTCGCCTTTTGTCACCATCATTTACCATATACACATTTCATCAAACATAAACAAGACACAACAAAGTAGAGCAAGTGATAAACATATCATTAAATAAGGAAATGAGCAAATGCATAGTTCATACATCAACATCACATTCTAACTACTCTCTACATTCTTAAGGCATGACCTAATTGTGTGAGATACAACCAAAGGTGGCACGACCGTGGGATTTGTTGGAAAAAGAGGCACGGTTGGGTCGTGGAATGATCTGGAGAGGAAGCACAATCATGCCTCATGGCACAACCCTAACATTTTTCTGCTAGAGCAAGGGACGGTGGTGCCTTTAGAGCATGACCTGCCCATGGGAGTTGCTGGAACTGGACTCTAGGAACTCATGGGAGACACGACCGTGCCTTATGAGCCATGACCATGTCAGTGTGAAATACGGTTGTGCATCAAACAAAATGAATAATTTTGTTGATAAAATGATAAAATAAGATGTGATAACATAAATCATAATAAAAAAATATAAATAAACGTGCATCAAACAATACATAAAACAGATATAATCTACGCATATTAATATTTCCATATCTTTTCCCTCTTTATTGATCCTAGGCTTTTTCTCCCACTCGATCACCTCCCTCACCCGTGATTCAATCTCTCAAAGGACGTGTCTCTTCTCTATTACTGGTATTCCTTCCTCACTCTTCCTTTATAGGAAGAGAAGGTAGGAGCTCCTAGTCTATTTGACGCAAAACAACAATCTTCTTCCTTGATAGCAATAGGAAGCAAGGGTCCCAACCCATTCAACGCAAATATCAGTCAGTCCTCTTCTTTCTAGTAAGAAACCTTAGCAATTTGAGGAAAATAAAAATCGAAGTTAAATCCGTTCTCATGCTCCTCTAGATCCTCCTTTTCATTTTAATATCCATGATAAATTATAAGCTATTTGATTTTTATTATAGTTTATTATTTTTTATTGTTATTTGTACTTAAGTACCTATCGAATAAAATTCTATATCCTTATTTAATATTTGAGAATAATTTTTTAGATGTTTATTCTTATTTTAATTAGTTTAAATAAAAGTTAATATATACTTGTTATTTTATTATATTTATAGATAATGTCAAATTTTAACGGATAACCAAATTGAAATAAAAAAAATCTTATCTACACTAAAAAATAATTTAATTAATTTATTAATTTAAAATATAAAAAATTAATTAATATTTTGCATCATAGAAAATTAATTTTTTATATAAAAATGTATTTATCTTTTAAATTAGTATTTAATTTTTTAAAATAATATATATTATAACCCTAAATATTTTTTCAGCCTATGGCCTCTAAAATAGTTGAGATGGCCCTGGCAGCGGCCAAAGGTAGGGCTACTGCTAGTAGCGGTGGCCAATGCAAGGCTGCCACGGTAGCAGCCCAGGCAGCGACCGCCACATGATTTGGTTGCGTGGGCGCCCAAGGAAGGTAGCTGATCTCTTGCGTATCCAAGGCAGCTGCCACCTGAAGTGATTATCTAGTCATGCACGCGTCTATGGCAGTGACCGTCGATAAGAGGAAGAGCGTGTGATGTGATAGTTGTTGGTGCAGTTAATATTAATGGTCAAACTCAAGTTTTGATGAATGACAAATGGGATTAAAGTTAAATGTTGTGTTTTCTAACCAATTTACCAAATGTGCAGGATTGAAAGACTTGATGGAACCTAACACCAAGTTG
Organism: Zingiber zerumbet; assembly: GCA_037833815.1. Lineage (NCBI taxonomy): Eukaryota > Viridiplantae > Streptophyta > Magnoliopsida > Zingiberales > Zingiberaceae > Zingiber > Zingiber zerumbet. The sequence continues at coordinate 26,058,459 of JBBMJZ010000122.1, forward strand.
AAGTCCAATTAGGTTTGGAGGACCTGATAACTAGCACGGAAAGACTATATAGGTTGATATTTGACAGGAAGTCCAATTAGGTCCGCGGGACCTAACAAGTAGCTGAAGTTCAGATGAGACATCTAATAATAAGTCCTAATAGGTCGAGGGTCAAGTCTACAATGGTAAGTAAGGTAAGCACTGGACGAGAGTGATCCAATGAGGACGAGTCTTAATAGGACAATAGCGCTGATAAGTTTAGATATATTTTGGAAGACTAAGCTGAGACTATGACTAGATCATGATCATAGTAAGACAGGATCTAATTAATAATATTGTCTTATTTTTATTATGTTAACTCTGTTTTACAAGGTATATTTGTTATTTAGACTAACAAGTCTTGCAAGAGCTAAAATGCATAACTAAGCCTCGGATGAACAGTGCTCAAGGAGTCTTGGAGTTGCGGGGAAGTGTTGGCCCAAGGTAGGCCGGAAGGAGGGGAGGTGAACTAGCTGTTAAAAAAAACCTTCCTCGACTTTTAACTCAGATTTAAAAAACAAAATAAATGAACAACAAAAAAAATGAGGTTAAAAGAGTTACTTGATTACAACCGGGGAGGTTGTTAATCTAAGGCAAGTAAACACACTAAAGATCTCCTTCTTTGAAGGTGAAGAAACCTC
>JBBMJZ010000124.1:0-28050 GCA_037833815.1 Zingiber zerumbet
TATGTCTTTAGGATAGACTCTTTAATTATTAATTAGGTAGATGGATGGTATATACAAGGAGAAAAATATATATAAAAAGATAAAATATATATATATATATATAAAAGCATTCAGTGACAGTGTCCTTCATCACTTGCTCGGATCTGTGGTTGATGTTAATTTGGGCATTGTCGGCGTTATCTTATTTGACGATCAAGTCAGTGATGAACTGAGATGTGAGGCTGACGTGCATGTATGAGAAAGCAAAAGAGCTCGAAGAAGACGAAGAAATTTTGCCTTCGAGTAAGAAAAAAAAAATTATACCTTCATATATTTTCACGGAACCTTATATAATCATGGACAGGCGGATCTAAAATTTTAAATTTAGGGGGAATTGAAGAAAATAATTATTATACATTGTATTCGAAGGCTGCACAACCTGGGTGACGAAAATATATATTTTAAACTACTTAATTTTATTTATATAATTAAATATTAATCTTTATATATTATTAGAGGTCCCATACAATTTATTACTTTTAATTAATAAATTAATAAAAGAAATATAAGTGGGTGTCAATATGATTTTTTCCTCTTAAGATTATCAAAAAAAATATTAAAAAAACAAGGACATAATTATCTTTCATAATTTTTTTTCACATTTGACTTTGGTCAAAGGGGATTAAATATTATTTTTAAAGTACAGAGCGGTAAAATGGTACTTGATATAAATAGAGGAGGTTAAAGGTATTTTTCCCTTAAAATTATTGATACTGCGAATAATGTGGGTCCTAAAGTCGGGGTCAAAGTTATAAAAGCCAACTGAGGTGACATAATCAAAAAGGGGTCAATACGGAACTAACATGACCACATGTCTCAGCCCGAGTGTTCTAGATGATCATATCTTTAGTCTAACAGGATCCCAAGTCCTGAGGATCGATGAAACCTCGAGCTGTATTAGTGTCATTTAGAGTTGAGTCAGGTATCACGGTCGAGTGGTCTATCCGATTAGACCTTAGATCCTATTGGACATGCAAGACACATGGCTTGGCCGGACCGGACTCTTTGGCCGATTGGAAAGGCTGAGCAAAAGTCGAGTCCTCAAGAGACTCTTCATTCTTTAGTCAACTCAACCCTAGTCACGAGTGAAGGTCAATCGGACGACAAAGGGGACTCGGTCGGCCTACCAGCAAAGTATATTGGGCCCCTCAGTCTAACGACCTAATATTCCTTTTTAGCATTTTATACAACGGTTGTCAGAAAATTAAAGGAATATTCCTTGTGTAGTCTTTACAACGAAAGTTTCTATCATACAAAAAAAATAGAAGTAATGAGTCCATTTTTAGAAAGGTATCATACTATTAGAATGGTTGGATTTTTTTAGAAATACATTAATATTTGTACACAGGGACAAATTGACACTATATAAAGGGTTTTCTCCTAAAAGCACATATATGCAAGAATACAGTCTACTATTCATTACATTCTTTTTTCCTCTCGACAACTTATTTGACTTAACATCAAAATACCTGCATCATAATCCTTCCTTGGCCCGGTTATTAGCGTTTTCCTCTCTCTATTTTCCTTTTCTGATACACAGAATCAGTCGGCCCCCTCTACTTCCAACTCAAAATTTTCTCATAGTCAATATCGAGGTAATCTATCGAACACGTCATCTTTCTTGACTTCATACAGAATCAATTATTATTCCTCCTTTTGCCATCTCATTCGAGATGCATTTGTTTTATTTAATTGTTTTTGCTGATATAACACAAATATCAAAGTAAAAAAATTGATGTCGTTTCTTGGTTCCAGCCTGCACTGAATTTTCTTGGAGTTTAATCATTTCAAGTTATTAAAACCTTTCACAAGTGTTCTAGAAAAGGTGTCGATCATTAGAGATAACAGTCTGTGATTAGTTGGAAACTTAGTCTATTTATGACAGGTTATCCCTAGAATATAGCTAGCTGTGATGTCCCTTTGAAGACATGCTGTCAGAGCAGCTTGTTAAACAAGGAAAAAAAAAAGAAAAACCAAAGAGATACTGTCAGTAGTACTGAAAGTAATTAGAAATAGGGTTGAGTGATTTAACAATGATGATAAAAGTCTTATCCCATTAGATATGATGTTAGATTTTATCCTCTATTATATTACCATCTATATTTAAATTAATTTTATCTGATTTTATCAAATATCAATTTTGTGTGATTTTTTTACTTTCTTGTTTAATATACTTATTTGTTATAGTTTTACATCGTCTAATTAAAATATTTATTGGTCAATTAAGTACATATCAATGTCATTTTAAACACATCTTTTGAAGTTTTTTTCAATAAAATATTTATTGATCAGTTAAGAACATATCAGTGTCATTTTAAACGCATCTTTTAAAAAAAATTTTCAATAAATACAATCTTGATTTTCTCTATAATAGTAGTGATTTAACATAACATAGTAAAAAAAAAAACTTGATTATGTCTAATACATTTTTTTTCCTTCTTGCGGTGACTTTTTCTTAACATGGCAGGGAACTTAGATTTACAACTTGACTGTTTTTTTCTTCTTTTTTTGAGTTGGATATCTTTTTTTTTAGAGGAGCCGATTTCGCTGCTTAGTGTATAAGTTGGGACTACGCAGAAAGAGACATGGGAGTTGAACATGACTTTTATGCATCTACCTTCAATGCTTCATATGGTGAGAGGAGGATTGCTTATTAGCACACAAATTTTACTCCAAATTCTCAAAGTAGTATTTTATTTATTTCTTTACGTTTTGAAACTGCCAAGTACTATTAAATGGTTATTTAGGTGCCACCAAATAATCATCAATTCACAATGTCAAAATTTTAAACTTGTATTCACAATCATAGCGCTACTAAATGGTTATCTAGGTGTGGCTATGTAGGTCTCAACTTTCAAGGGTTTCAATATGTATGTTTTTACCGAATTCCTTCCTAATGAACATCAACAAAACAACCTCTGGGGTTCAATATTTTTAATTAACCATTGTTTTGATCTTATTCAGCTACATCTCATGATTACAACACACGTTTAGCAAAACTGTGACGTCTCACAGCAACATCAAATGAATTACTTCTGGGAAATTTTTCTATATACAGTTTTTGAGTTACGTATCTTCTGGCATCAGTAACTGGCTGCAACAAAATGGTATCAAAAACAATCTTTTGAATGGAAATGGTAATCAAACAGCTTTATGTAAAGCAGTTGTCCCTTAATCCGCTCTCTCTAGCTCACAACCAGAGCTCAGTTGCTTCATCCCTACGAGGATCAGTCATTCACCTGGCCCTTTGCTCTGTATGGCTTCAGGATCTGGAAGGAGCAGAGCAAGCTTGGATCCACACTCATCAGGGCACCAGCATTGTTGAACTCTCCGCAGTAGTTGGGGGCCGAGAAGATCGTCACCAGCTGCCTGTCCGCAAAGAATTCATACCCATCTTCCACAACCTGCACCATCACCCTCGAGGTTCATCCAAGTTATTCGACAGGTGAAACAAAATAGTTTGGAATGGATCGAGAGAGTATGGAAGTTTACTTGATGAGCCCGGCAGATGAGATCGAGATCGTGCTTCCTCAAGAACTCGGCCACCTTGTCGGCCCCAAAAGTGTAGGAGACGCCCCGGTCGTTCTCCCCCCACCCCCTGATCTCTCGGTCCGGGTCTGACCACAGCAGATCGCAGAGCAGACCCTGGTCCGGCACGTCCACCGGCCGCTCGATCTCCCTGATCTGCTCCATCGCCTGCAGGTCCGGCGACAGCCCCCCGTGCATACACAGGATCTTGTCGTCGATGAGGGCCGCCACCGGGAGGCAGTTGAAGCAGTCGGTGAAGAGGCGCCAGAGGCGGACGCTGAACCGCCGCTTGCACTCGTCGTAGAACCCGTAGATCCGGTTGATGGAGGCGCACTCGTGGTTGCCCCGCAGCAGGAAGAAGTTGTCCGGGTACTTGATCTTGTACGCCAGCAGCAGGCAGATCGTCTCGATGCTCTGCTTCCCCCGATCCACGTAGTCGCCGAGGAACAAGTAGTTCGCGCTCGGCGGCAGCCCACCGTACTCGAACAGCCGCAGCAGGTCCGAGAACTGCCCGTGCACGTCCCCTGGTGAATCCGCGCATTCTAATTTCTCATTCCTGGTGCCTAATTTTCCGAAGCAAATAAGGGATTGATTTTTTTTGAGTCAGTTTGTACCGCAGATGTTGATGGGGGCTTCGAGCTCGAGGAGGACGGGCTGGGCGAGGAAGATCTCCTTCGCGGCGGAGCAGAGGCTGCGGATCTCCGTCTCGCTCAGATGCACCTTTTTGCCGCCGCCCTTGTTCTTGCTCTCCAGCAGTCTCTGGATCAGTTCGTCGATTGCCCCTCCGGCGCCGCCTCCTTCCATCGCTCCCGATCCAGATCTTGTTTTTTTTTTCTTTCTGAATCCAAGTGCCCGATTTGAGTATAAACTATAAAGGAACAGGAAGAGTCGGTGGAAGGAAAAAGGTCTTGTTTTTTTTATTGGGAAATTTGATTTCTCGATCGAAATGAAGAGGAGAGAGAGAGGAGGCGGAGGAGCAGGAGAGGAGGAGGAGGTGGTGGTGGTGGTGGTCGTTGAGGCGAAGGAGGAGGAAGGGGCTAGAAATGGCTCCCCGTCTTGCGCGGTGCCGCCACATCGGATGAAACGGGTGTGGGAGCGGCGGGCCCGCCACGATTTACTTGCGGATAAGGTCAGCGGTGGAGCCTTGAGGCAATGCAATGGGCAAGCATGTGGTGAGCCACCCACTCGCTGTTTCAAACGGAAATTAAATAATAATAATAATAATAATAATAATAATAATAATAATAATCTTACCTAATCTTTTATTTATTTATTTTTTAATTTTTATAAAATAGATAATTAATTATATTTTCATTTATTTAAAATGATAAAAAAGCTTCATAAAGCAGCTGAGAGTAACAATTTAGGAATTGTAGAAATACAATTTAGGTAGGTAGTCAAGTCCAGAGGCGAAGAGGCGTTGTTTAAGAATTTTTAAAACTAGGGGTCTTCCTTCTCATTTCTCAGGGGGCGGATCGGCAAATTTGACCAGAAACAAAGAATACTTCTTCCCCGATCTCCTCTCAGTCTCAGCAACGTAGCACGATTTCTCTTTCGAGCTCCAACAGGAAGGGTTGAGGGTTGGGCTATGGCGGAGAGCACATCGGGACCGTGGATACTGGGTGCAGCTCCTCTCTTCGTGGTTGTCCTATTGGTTGCCCACGTCTCCGCTTTGGTACGCGAGTCGATCTCGCTCCATTCCTCCTCCTCCCCCCTCTTCTTCTTTGGAGATGACTAGCCGATGCTAATCCTCTTTCGATTTGCCTTGTTTCTAGGTTTACTGGATCTACAGATTGGCGGCTGAAAAACCGCACCCTCGGAGAAAGACGCATTAGGTAAGAGCGGTTCGTCGCCCATATGCTGATCCTTTTGTTTGAGGAAAAGCAATATTTTTTCTGCTCAAGAAATCGGGGCTTTTATATTGTCGAACGCCATTTTTAAATAGCAATTTTTTGCTTCTGTATATCTTTCTCCGTTTCCGCTCTAATCATCGATTGGTTGTTGATGCCATTTTTTTTATCTCGCAAACATCAGCTTCGTACGAGATTTGTTCTTGTTTTTTTTTCTCAAAATGCTAAAAGTAGCACAGTTCTGCTTATAGTTGATATGAATCTTAAACACCATTGTCTCGTGTTTGCTGTGGTGTTTGTAAGCCATTTTTATGTTGAGATCTATGGAAATATCATAATCCAGAGAGAAGTCATTTTAAATTTTCTGTCTGGTTATAGTTATTGTTATTTAGGTCCGTTAATAAACCAAAAAAGCCTTCTATTTTCCAATATCTAGACTGAATGCAAACATGATCCAAGCTGCATGCTTGTTGATTATTAACGTGTTGCGAGATCAACTTTAGTATTTAGGAGGTTTTGACTTTGTTACTCAATTATATCCACTTAGCTTAACTCATAAGCAAAGTTTCAGAAATCGTATGCATGAGGTATGCAGTTGAACTACTACATAATGAAGAGACCAATTGTATTTTCTAAACAATAATATTAATAAATACTATTGTGTCTAACAATACGAATTTACCTCTATAAAATAATATATCAAATTAATCAACCTAAGAAATAAATATAAACAAAATTTGTACTATTAAATCAATCATCCCAAACATAACTCTGTTCAATTTTTTCATCTGAACTTAATCAATGCATATAGCACAAAATATTTAACATACAACAATGCATGTTGACCATCCAACATAATCCATATAAAAGAAATTTTACTAGTTGACCTAGCAAAATCAAGTTAGGATCATGATCCTATTTAGGAAGAGGGAGAGGTCTATCAATTCAGATTGAAGGATTGCAAATTTCATTTATGATTTATCATATGTATTGAATTTTGATTTATAATAATAATAATATGAACATGTTATACTTGTCATTTGAATATCATGATGCATAATTAAAGTTTTTCATATGAATCATTCAAATATCTTTATGTAATGAGTAACTTTAATAAGAATGACAAACTTTTAAAAAACATTTTTTTAGTTAGGAGTTACAAGAATCTCATATAATTTCAACTCTCTTTTTTTCAAACGACATGGCATAAAATTAATTATCTACTTTTAGTGAACATCACATTTAAAAATGTTTATCAGTAAATTTGTTCCACCTAGTTAAGGTTATTTGTGTCAAGATCCTATGTAGGAATGATGAGGAAGCATAGGATTGGATTGTAGATTTGTAAGATCCTAGCACAATTTTGGTCTTACCTAACAACTTTTATTGTTTAGGCCAATCTGATTCCTTAAGCTTATAAGATCTGATGGTCTGGATCACAGTCATGACTACCATGAATAAAATATTTTGTCTATTTGGCAAAACTAGTCGATAAATCAATTTAACTATATGACTTTGTCTTTCACATGCAGTGATTGGTTTAGGTAATATAAGCTTTATATGACTATAAGGAGATGTGATGTGATTCCTCCTTGCATATGCAACTGCATTAGTGGCTTATGCAGTAGCTTTTAAAAACAATGGTCATAATTCTTAAGCAATTTAACTTTGGTATAACTAACCTTGTGTGGTCATAGTCTCTTCTTTTTTGGCTTTACATTTTTATATTCAGGGAAATGAAGCACGGACTCATATTTATCTCATTATAATCTTCTTAGTTGGGTTTCTAAACCAACCCTTAGCATCCCATTAGGTTCCATGAAATCTATCTTCAAATATAAACTTCTTAGTTGAGTCACTAAACCAACCCTTAGCATCCCATTTGGTTGCCATGAAATCTTTCTTCGAATATACTCAATCTGTTTTCATGACTTGTTTAGAGTGCATATGAATAAATTGCACTTTCTGCGAAGTGATAAATTAGCCCGTGGAGTAAAATCTAGTGTTTGCAAATGACATTCCAAAAAATGTCTGCAAATTAGCTCATGATTTGGATGAGATTCTTGTGGCGATCCTCTAATCTCATCAGAATCACCCTTAAAGTAAAAGGGCGGATCATACCTCTTGGATGAAGCTTGCAAGCAGAAATCAATTTGGTTCTCAATGAAAACACCACGGTGATACCTTGCAAATGGCATTCCAAAAAGTATGAGTATGAGGAACTATTTAATAACAAGAAAAGGAACATCATGTCAACCCTTAATTTCAAGTTCCTCTCTTAGAAAACAATGCTTACTGCAGATTCACTTGATGATGCTTGAGTGAAGGTGAAGGATGATAGAGACTACCCGCTGTTTGCACAAATCAACAGGGATGCAACCTCACCAACTGCTCAAGTCACACACATGTTGGACTATCTCTGCCGGTGTGCTACTGCTCACACCAGGAAAGAGGCAGGACAATTATACTCACGCTGGACAAAGGGGCTATGTTTCCTTATGTTGTGACTAGGAGGTGCTCCAAATATAAATATAGGGAAGAACAGTGGAAAGAAAGTGCCAATAAACAGTTGCAATTGGAAGGGATTGGCTAATGACTTTGGTTGGTCATGAGGAGGCAGGCGGCAGCTCCCAACGAGGGGGTGCAGGTGGTCACCTATCACAAAGGGTGTGATCGGTGGTCCCTCATATACTGTTTCTATTTTTAGAATGGATTAACAGATCAGGGGTTAATGAAATGGGTATAATGATGCTTGGATTTTCAGTCTTATTATTACTTACATAGCAGAAGGTTTATGTACTTCATATTTGGACTTGCCTGTGGTTTGGCACTTGGTTGCTACTTTTTGCCTTGAATTCATATCTTGAGAATAATGAAGCATTCCTTAAGTTGAACTCTATATGTATGCTTTTTTTAGTTGGTTATGTTTTAGGCATGATATTCTATATGCTATTCCAATTTGTCCTGTGAAAGCATATGCTTGCTGGTTGACTGGAATTTTCACTACACGAACAAACCAAATCCACATTCATTCACAGATGTGTACTATAGACTAAGCTTTTTTCAAGATTTCGCATTACTATTTAATTTCTAAGCTTAATAATATGAATCTGGTTATGGGAATTAAATTTGGACAAAAACTTTGGTTTGAACCCAACTTTCCATGAAAAATGGCTCTTATCCGAATGGATTCTTGTTGTTTTAGAATGAATTATGCTTAATAATTTCGAAAGTATAGCAGGAAGTACCTTTGAAAATATGTTGCCTTATTTGCTTTTACAAGAGTTTCATTGAAGAAAACAAAATCCCCATGTTGACTATTATATTGTTGTCTGATAACTTCTAGTCTCAAGTCTTGTTGGAACCCAAAAGGAACTCCAGGAAGCATTGATAATCTCTGATGGCACGAAAGTGGTCATCAATCCCATGATGCTAGGTGGTACTTGTAATGTTCTCGTGCACGCTCATGTGTGTGAACTGTAGCCAACATCAAAATGGCAGTGCTAGTAAACCATGTAAAAAGTGCTTTCATTTGATCAGTGTTTCCTTCACTGCTGCAGTTTACTTCTAGCATGCCTAAACCTGGAATTGATGTAATCAAGGGACTACATCTGATATTCGAACAGCATCATTCTAATGATTTGATCTTGGTTTAGTCATTTTATTCATATGGTTTTTAACTCTTAAGATTTGAATGCAGTGCACATAAAGCATAACAATCATGTTAATTTTCCGTTTGTTCTATTTTGTTTTGACTTTGTTTTGGTTTTCTCTTGGAAACAGGCTTGAATAGAAATGAAGCAGCAGACGATGCACAAGGTTACTTGAGTGACAGTCCTAAAAAAAAATCACATTTTTTTTCTTTCCTCCTATGCAAACCTCTCATCCTTAAAAGATATTGGACAGACCTTATTGTAATTTGATAATGAATGTTTCAAACATTCATTTTTCACTGGATTTTCTGTGGAGTTCTACAGGAAAAGAGGAAAGAAAAATGTAAAGTTTACTGAAATATTGTTGTGAGGTATTGCAGTAAAGGACTAAGCAACATTATTTTGTTGAATTGCTCTACATTTTATTCCCCAAGCATGAACTTTTTCCTCTTTCTCTTTATTTTTTAAAGAAATTTCTTCTCTAATCTGTTTGTCTATTTTCTCAAAGTTTATATGCTTGTCTCATGGTTTGCAATCAGCAACAACTACTATAATGTCTGTACTCGTTAACATTGCTTGTCAGGTACCTTTCTCCTTCCCTTTGTGCCTAGACAAAACAGTTGCCTTCCTTCCACTTGTTACAACACAAACTAGAAACCTAATTAAGATCCATTGTCTTTTCTTAAACATGGGAGGCACAGTAACAGAACCATTTCTCTTGTTGCAGGGACATCTGAGGTCATGATTTAATTATAGCTGCTAAAGGAGTATCCAAAGATCACAAAGGGTTGGTAGATATAAAAATTTGATGTTAATAAAAGAAATGGCTAATTGATGTGCCGTCATGTCCCAAGTGGAAACCACAAGTGTGCAACATCATGTCGATTCAAGACGAGCAGTACAGTGGTCATCAACTCTAGTAATTTCTTTCTTCCTTTCGATAAAGAAATTATATCACTATTAGGTTATATAGCCTACTCAATTACTGACTTCCTCTTTTATCTTTTGTTGTTTTTACCATGAAAATTGAGTCAAGCTCTAACATAAGAATCTTGAAACTATTAATGTTGTGATATAGCATCTAATGGCGATGGAGACTAAACCTAGGCCTTCATATGTAACCATTAATCTTTTAACAATTAATTTGGCATATTGATTTACTCTCATTTGCCCATTGAGTTACTATTTGCCTTAGTTGAAATATAACTAGGAGAATATGGTCTCTTGAATCTTACAAAGGCTTGGGTCTCAAAATTTGCTAATGTAGATTCATATTTCTTTAAGAAAGTCAAAGGCTATTGATAATTTGCTAGGAACTTGGGCATTTTGTACTTGCTTGGATCTTCTAACAATTATTTCAGGCAGAAAGAGAAAATAAATTATCTCAAGCAAGCTTATGCTGTTTTCTAGTGGAAGTATATTTATCTTAGTTAGGCAGAGATTAGTTGGTTAATGTATTGGAAAGTTGAGACATTAACTCACTAATTAAATAAAAAACACATCTTTAATCCAAACCCATAGTTTTAAAACACTAATCTAGAGCACAATCATGGAGATAACACCTTACCCTGTAGTTATTATTAACAGTGTGCTTTGTAGCTTAATAATTATTAGTTATTGACCTATTACAGTGTGCAGCATTCAACTATTTAATAAACAGGAATCACTCATGCATGAAAGATAGAGATAAGGAGAGAATTAAGTGCAATAATTATGTGATGTGGGCTGCTCCAGATTGAGACAAACCGTATCTTGTAATTGGCAACGTTTCTGGTGTGTGACTGTGTTTGATCACTTTTAAAAACATAAACGTTGATGAGTGTAGTTTTCAAGGTATTGTTCTCACAGTGAGGAGGTATAGGAAGAACTGGTGATGAAGGACAAGGTTAGCCTTCAAGGCAAGGAGGAGGATGAGGTGTTGATCATGAGTTCTTCCATCGGTGGTGACTCATTGTCGTCGCCATTGGCCTCTTCGGAGGAGGAGAGCAAAGGAGTAGAGGTCAAGAGCCAGGCCAAGAATGGAGCTTTTAGATGTTTGGGTTCCTTGGAAGACTCCCTCCCTATCAAGCAAGCAATCCCTTTTGACTCAACTTGAAAATTCTTTATACTTCTGGTGTATTGTGTTAGTTCAATTGGTTGCATTCCAATTTATTGTTGCAGGAGAGGATTGTCGAGCTTCTTCGCCGGTAAATCCAAGTCTTTCTCGAGTTTGTCAGACATGGGCAACACGAGCACGAACAACCTTGCAAAAACTGAGAACTCCTTCAATAAGCGAAGAAGAATTCGAATGGCTAGCAAAGCAAAGAGAGCTTCCTATACTTCATTCATAAGTCTACCACGGCCGCCGCTGCTGCCACCACCCTCACTTAAGGATCACATTTTGGAGGAAGGCAACAAAGAGGACATCCAAGAGCAACACGAGAAGGAAATGAACATGATTTAATAGGTCCTTGACATTGTTGAACTTCGCGACATGACTAGTTCAAAGCTTTGTCTTTGAAGTTTGAACAAGATGGTAGATTGAAAGTAAAATTCTGATTTAAAATTCTTCTTTGTATGCCTTTGAATTAATCTAGGAGAAAGATAGGCCAATATCGAATATAGTGTTTAGAACTGCGATGCCGCTAAAATTTGATACAACTATCGACACTATCAAAATCCTATCGAATCATGCTAAGCTAAGTTCGAGCATTTTATCGTGCTCAAATATAAATACTATTTATTTTATAATTGGAATAAAATATCAATTTAGTAAATCGAATGCGTGTTATTTATCATAGTTAATTAAAATTATAAAATAATATATTTGAATAAAAATATAAATAAATAAATTTATTAATAAACCATACCCGTTTCCCGCGAGATGTAGTTATCGTCCTGACTTCGGTGAACCTGTTCTGTACCCAAACATACCTCCGCTTCTTGGTTCGTCAAAGGAAAGGGACCCACTAGCGGATCCCGCAGATCTTGCTTGCGCTGGACCTGTGTCTGGGTAAACGGGTAGAACAGTTGGAGCCTTGATTTTTTTTCTTTGGCCTTGATTCTATTTTATTCGCAGTGGAGGAGATCAGCAGTAGTAGTCGTCGACGACGACGGCGGAGAGGAGGATAAATGGAGAATCGTGGCTGCGTTGGAAATCAGTTCGTTCTGCTCTGTTATTTGCTTTTAGAGAGAAGAACTGGAATCGGGGCTTTCGTTTTCTCGAATTGATCTATCAATGAGCACGCTCAAGGGCTGGCGGCAGGCCTACGGCGCCCTCAAGGACACCACCACCCTCAGCCTCGCCACGGTCAAGAGCAATTTCAAGGTTGTTTCTTCACGGATCGATTACATTTCTTGGATCTTTGTGGAAAAACCCTAGTCTAACTCGCTGCGTTTGTGGCGTCGATTTGCTTTGTCTCGACTCAAGGACGTGGACGTCGCCGTTGTCAAGGCCACTAGCCACGTCGAACGCCCGCCCAAGGAGCGACACATTCAAAGTAAGATCATTTCCCCCTCTACTATCTTTCTTTTGACCTCTCGCTCCTAAAAAAAGGGATTTTGATCGAGTTCAAGTCGATATGCTCTTTGTTGTCTCCAGAGTTTTTTGCTGCTGCTTCGGGGAGTTTGCCGCGGATCGATGTGGCTTACTGCGTGCGCACACTTTCTAGGAGATTGGCAAAGACACGTAATTGGGTGGTGAGTTTGGTTGATAATTGGTTCGTTCATTTCGGTTCTCTCCTTTGATGGTCAACCATTTGATGATATGAGATTCGCTATTTCTCCACACTGGTGTGCAGTAAACAATGAATCTTCATGTTCAATTTGTGCTCTTTGATTGAAGTCATAAAGTCAGTCTCGTGTGGTTGCACCAGATTGGCCAATCATCTGCTTTGTTTCCTAGGGTTAATTAATTCACTGTCTTTGGTGTTTGGTATGAAGAGACTGTGGTGCAGTAAATGAATCAGAAGAAGCAACAAATTTCAGAGTCAATTCTCCTTTGTTGAGTTACAAATGTAGCATGATTTTAGTGTAATTTAGGTTTCTAGATAACATCACTTGCTGATGAAAATGTTGGCAATTTTCTGGCATAGGATTCATCAAAATGAATCGCTGTATCTGGCGATGTTCTGCAGGTCTCTTTGAAGACACTAATTGTTATCCACAGGATACTTAGAGAAGGTGACTCTACGTTTAGGGAAGAGTTATTACACTATTCTAACAAAGCACATTTCCTTGACCTGACCAATTTCAAGGATAATTCCAGTTCTCTTGGTAAGTTTGTTCTGTTTGATATGTCAAATGATATATAATATAGCAGTTGCATTGAAGATATTTATGATGTTTTCTAGCTTGGGATTGCTCCTCATGGGTCCGGGCTTATGCACTCTTTCTGGAGGAACGATTAGAGTGTTACAAAATTTTAAAATATGATGTTCAAGAGCATCTGTCGAGGAGGTTTTCGGATGTCCCTGACATAGTATGCTTTCTGAAGCTCTTGGTGTTGTTATTTATCTTATTAATTTTCTTTTCTTTCTGTTGATTATACTCTCATAACATTCAGGAACATACTAGTACCAGAACTTTAGGTAGCGAGGAACTGCTACAAAAGCTACTTGCCTTACAGCATTTGCTTTTTCGCATTATTGGTTGCCAGGCAATGAATATTTTCTGATCACTATTAACAGTGTTCTCTGTTGGTCTAAGGAATTAAGCAAGATATATCTTGTTAATGATAATAATTACCTTTCTTTTCTTATTTTTGCTACACAACTAAATAGCTTATTCTTATAGCCTGAAGGAGCTGCATTTGGCAACTATCTTATACAGTATGCCCTGGCTCTGGTATGTTCATGATTTGTTTGTACTAAATTTTTCTTCAAAGTCACAACCTTTCAGCAAGCAATTGCTACCGTTTGTCATGTTTTTGAAATTCTGTTAGGATGTTGCTACATGACAGATTAGTTTTTTTATATGAAAACATCTTTTGTTTAGGTGATTAAAGAAAGCTTCATAATCTATCGTGCTATGAATGATGGGATAATCAATCTTGTTGATTTGGTAATGCACTCAGTAATACTTTTCCAATAGATGATAGTGGCTTTGTAATGGGGAAAAAAAGATACTTCCATTGGCTTAGATTTATCACTGTCCTGTTAATCTTACTGCAGTTCTTTACAATGCCAAGATATGAAGCTACAAGAGCACTGGACATTTACAAAAGGGCTGGGCACTTGGTAAATTAACAAACATTGTGATGAATCTCTCTCTCTCTCTCTCTCTCTTCATTTTTTGTCCTTTTTATGGAATTAATATTCTTTTGAGTACCATAACAAACATTATGGCTGTTGTCTCTGCAATCAATAGGCACTCAGTCTTTCTGAATTCTATGTGGTCTGCAAAGGTCTGGAGCTAGTTAGAAATTTTCAGTTTCCTGCCCTTAAAGAGGTTTCCTTAGACATTCTCTATTATTTCAATTTTCTTTTCTACAGACAACTAGAAGTTTTTAGTCCAATAGTATTACTGATTGTTTTGTTTGCATTCCACAGCCACCTTCATCATTTCTTGCCACAATGGAGGAACACATTACTGAAACAACTCGAATTGGATCTATTTTAAATAAAACATTGGTGAGTCTGTTATTTCTTTGATTATAAAGAGAGTGCATTTAGGTCTGGTTTATAATTTCTATAGCTGGCTTTTGGGAAAGGAAAATGTGCTTTACCCAATATTATGGATATGGTTGGACTTGCCAATCAATTTTTGTTGCTGAAATAAACACTTTCTCATCCTTTTGAGAAAAGGGACAAGGCCATATTTCATTTCAATGAGAAATGAAATGACTACATAAAGGAAAGATAATGCAAAAAATCTTAAGGGAACAAAAGAAAAGAAATGTAATAAAATAGCTATATACAATGGGAAGAAATGTAAATTTGAAATTTTTGTAAAAGGAGATCAGGTCAGTATTACCCTGGTATTCTTTATTTTTGTAAGCCACCATTTGCATGTGTGCCAAATACAATGTGCTAAGACCATTGCAACTTTAGAATTTAGATTAATTGAACTTTCAGTTTTGGTTTCATTTTTCACATAAGAATGTAAAAGGGTGGAGAAAACTCCTCTAGATTCAGAGAGGATTTTCTACCAAGATACTAGGAATCTTTTTTTTTTTTAGTTTGATTTATATGGATTAATTTTAGTAAAATTTCATCTTTAGCACTTTGATTTTAAGTGATTGTTTAATTTTTGGGATGTTAAGTAGTAATTGGTTTGTAATTTAGAAGGTAAAATGATTTAAGTAGGAGTCTAATTTTGTTGGCATATTTTTCTAATTTGCATTCGATTACTTTCTACCCATGCTGCATCCCACGCCCTATTATACAAGGTAGACGAGTTACTTCTGCACTCCACTTGCTACGAGTTTGTGTTTCACCAAAATCCAATGAAACATATCTTCAACGGTAGTCCAGTTGCCCACAAGATTTCCCCAAAACTGTTTAGTTGGTTCATAAACCTCCTCTTTCTGGCCCCAGGATCAATGATAAAGTTGTAAGTCAAGGAAACTCTGAACCATTTTGAAGCAATTCATAATTCATCCAGTCTATCTGACAAGTGAATTCTCAATCTGGTCTTTTACTTATGAGTAGCAATAGAGGTTTTACATCTTCTGTACTTAATTTCCTCCGAGTGATAATTTTTTAGTTGGTCGCTTTTCCATTTTCCCAAATGATAATTCTTCTGTTCCACTATTATTTTTACTTTGCCATTCTATGAAAATATATTTATAAACTTCCATATTCACCTTGGATATTGGATATTGAGCCAGAAGTCCCAAGAGAGCAACTTGTCAACTTGTGAAGAACAAATTTCATGGGAGAGTTTAGAGAAAACTGTTCTACGAGAGGCTAAACCTTCATCAGTTGAGCATGTAGAAAAATCAGAGGCAGTTGCAGATATGACAACTCAGTCTGAAACAATAGCAAACTTATTGGTAACTTTCATATTTTCTTCTCTGATCATTGGGCATCAAAAGAAACTGGAAGCATGATATGTTTGCAGGATTTTGATGAAATTACTTCCATGGCTACTCAGCTTGAGGATAGGAATTCATTAGCTTTCGCGTTATCTTCACCTGGTAGTTTCATTACTTTGTGATCGTACTTGATCTTATTCAATTCACTTTGTTGTAGATTACAATTGCATCTAGATTGAGGTGTTTTGTGTTACTTATAAAATAGATCTGTATCGCTTGCAGGTAGTGATACCAAACCTAAATCTACCGGCGGCATCATTCAGACATACACAGGTCCTTCAGGATGGGAGTTAGCACTTGTAATAACTGCAAGCAGCAACACCTCCCAACCGGCTGAAGCGAAACTGGTCTGTCATTTCGTATCCTTATTTTGACACTATGTTTACTTGAAAAAATTTGAAATTGAAGGGGAAAAAGTAGAAGGATGGGAAGAAAAGAGAAGAAAAGAAGAGTTTTCTCTGGCTATTTACTTAAAAGGAAGAAAAATTTTGTGTTATATGCCCGAAAGGAGAAATGAGATGAAAGAATTGTTTAAATATGAATTAGCGAGTTTAGTTTCCCTTTCAATTCTAAAGTCAATATTTTTTATTCATCGACTCGAACCTATTAGTCTGTCTATATGTTATTCTCTTTGGAAGTGATATCTTTTTTTTTTGGATCACAATTGTTTATTCTTTCATTCATTTCGTATGTTAGCAGGCTGGTGGATTCGAAGAACTCCTTGAGAGCTTGTACGATGATGCAACTCGAGAACAACAGAGATCAAGTATATATGGTACAAATCCATTTGCTGCATCAAACTACATTTCACCACCACCCAATTTTCAGATGGCTTTCATGGAAGAGCAGCACTACTTTCTCCTGCAGCAGCAGAATATGCTGGAGTTCACTCATCCTCAAGCTTTCTCATCCAACCCTTTTGGTAATCCCTTGACTAATTACTCCCAGCCTGCTCCTGGCAGTTTTAGTTTGATTTGAAGCTACTGCTTATTTGCAGATTATGTATTCTTTTGTTGTAAGAAGATACATGTAAAGCTTAATTCATTTCTATTTGTCGCCGCCTTCCTCATTGTCGTATAATTTATCCTTGTAAACAGTCATTCCTCTCTTTTTTCTTTTTTTGTGTAATTTATCATTGTAAAGAGTGATTCATCATATTTGTGTGTGTGTTTCATTGAAAACTAGAGGTACGATTGGAAGAAACATGAGCTAATTTAGTTTTTATTTTATTGTATGTGCATACATACTTTACATAGACATACAGAGGCATAGCTAAGTCATGCATTCGAAGAGGATATATTTACGTGCTCTTCAATGAAAACTTTGATAGGGGTATGTTAAAGGAGACATGATCTTCTGGATCACATATGAACCACAATTGGTTGCGATCTCCTCTTGGGTTCACCGTCCCCACTAAATTATAGTTTGGTTCAGAGCGGGCAGCCGGAGGCCGACCGGTAGCCACCTTCACTAGGTGTCCAGTAACCTAACTATTTGTCCACCACCAGTGGCCTTCGAACGGCCTCCGACCGTCCATTTCAAACCAAACTATAATTTGGTGGAGACGGTAAATCTAGGAAAGGATCACAATCAATTGCGACAGAATCACGACCATAATCCGACCACAAATATGAGTGGTTTAGGAGATCCTGCCTCCTTTAACATACCTCTACCAAAGTTTTCATTGAAGAGCACGTAAATCTATCCTCTTGGAATGCATGACTTAACTATCCATCTCTATGAACCATTTTTTATGGTTAGAAAATATACCATTCATATTTACGGTCAGATCGTGGTCGCAATCCGACCACAATTAGTTAGACTGACTTTAGTTACTCAGGTGTTGAATTTAGTCTCCATAATCTAGGAAAGGATGGGGAGGACATTTGAGTGTAATTATCTTTTTGCTGCAATCACATATGTGTTCTTCCACTTTGACTTCTATCGAAAGAACTCGAGTTTAAGCTTAGCACAGAACACTCCGGTACGAGGCTTTGAGCTCGAGTTCGACCGAGCCATCTCCAGTTGGTTCGACCAAACCCTAACAACAGAACCGTTATGTGGCGGAGGAAAACGGAACAAGGAATAAAACGGCACGGGGCAGCGGCGGAGCCTTCCAAGGCCCCTTCGCCTCCGACTCCACCTCGATCTCATCGACATCCCTCGCGGCTTCGCCAGCACTGTTATAATCGCTCGCTGTCTTGTGCTCTTGCTCCCTCGATACCGACTCCTCGCTCCGCCTCCCGAGTCCTCAGTCCCCAGCTCTCGCTCAGGTGATTCCTCTGGCCAGATCCGCTCATCCTCCGAGCTTCTCAGGTTTCTTTTTGTTTGTTTTTGGTCAGGATTTGGTTCATTTTGCATTCCTTACATGGATGTAGGGTTTCTGGTTGATCATGGACTCCATTCTCGTCAGCAAGCCTGTGGTTCCTTCTCCTGTAAGTTGTTGTTGATTGCGATTTGATGATTTCCATTTGGCGATCCGGGTGAAAGTAACACTTTGATTGCGTTTGTAGATTTTGTATTGTTTCATGGAATAGTTGCATTGGTTTTGGCTGTAAGTTTATCGCTCTTTTGGCTTTCCTTTCGTCATTTATTGCCCAAGTTCTCATAATTCCAGGTGATTAATAACGCGTATAGTGATTTTTGCACAATGCACTTAAATTGGGTTTTTATGTGCATAGAAATAAAGCAAACATAAGATAGTTTGGTCTGGAGGACTTCACTTATCTTTAAAATAGGTTGGCTGAGGAAGCCAAAATTTATCTCTGAGCAGGATGCTTTAGCTTAATGATAAATCTTAATTGTTTAATATAAAGGTTTGCTTGTTAACAAGGATTCTCAGGATTCAAGCTGTATCTTGGTGGTGGGATTTCTCCAGTCCTGATCAACTCCAAATTAGTCACGTATACAAACATTGTTCTAGCTTGGATCCTGATCAGATCTATTCCTCTTCTCCCATTTACTATTTCTTGTGCATACCATTTCCCTAGCATGTGCATTTACTGTTACTTGTATGTATGAGTAGTAACATACACCCTTTGAAGGAATGTTGCTATCATACAGGCTTAACTTATTATTTAAATACCTTACAACTTCATATTTTTACACTAGGGACTGTTCTTTCAACCTGCTGGAGGAATAAAAGGCTCACAATGTAAGCTTGGTGTGGGACTTGCTGCCAACTTCTGCAAAGTATATTATCCTAGAAAGCCAACTTCTTATGCAGCCAAGAGATCTACAAATTATGGAAGAGTGCTGAATGAAATTCGCCGTGATGAAAAGATTCTTGTGGCCAATAGAGGAGAAATTGCAGTCAGAGTGATCCGAACTGCACATGAAATGGGTATACCTTGTGTAGCTGTTCATTCTACTATTGATCGGGATGCTCTTCATGTGCGGCTTGCAGACGATGCAGTCTGTATTGGTGAAGCCCCTAGCAATCAATCGTAAGCGCTGATTGTTCTTGTTAGCATTAGCTACCAAAATTGCTTTCAAACAACCAATTGTTCCTTTACTATTTTTGAACTGAGACTTTTTTCTGGATTTTTTCATTTGATTTTGTCATGCATATAAGACTTTATGGATAAATGTGTGATCTTATATTTTTGACAGGTACTTGCACCTTCAAAATGTTTTGTCTGCTGCAGTTAGTCGTGGGTGTACAATGTTGCATCCTGGTTATGGTTTCTTGGCTGAGAATGCTCGCTTTGTTGATATGTGCAGAGGACATGGAGTCAATTTTATTGGACCAAATGTAAGTTGTTCTTTAACCTGCAGATTGAGTCATGATATACGTGGACTCTTTGTCTATGCTATACCTGTGCCAGATATCGACTCTCAGGTACTAGACACTTGCATTCCTAGTGGGTACTTGATATTCCCATTGATCTTGTTTTAAAATTTTAGAAATGGCAATGTCAAATATTTTGATCCGCAACCTTGTCTAATGTTTGTATCTGAGTCCAAGTAATATAGTATGAACTTCCCCTCAAATTATTGATGGCAATTAACACGAGACATACAGTTTCTCAGTTTCTTTGCAGTACAAAATCCATCAATTCTTATATCTTATATAAGTTGTTAAAACAATGCCTAAAGCATCTAATTTTCATCTTTCTTTTCTTCTCTATTGATTTAGCCGTATTTTCTAGATGGATACTCCTTGTGGTGTTTGTGTTTTAGTGTAGTTTTGTGTTATTAGTTGATTTCACATGGGACTAAGAAAAAATGCTCAAGGGTATAACCACAGAACTAGTTCTAATGAATTTAGCAAAACAATTTTCTTGCACAAGGTCATATCTTCTTGATAGTGGACATTTCTTGTTTGTTTGTTTACAATATTTAATCTGTCAGATGTAGAACTTTCCTTCAATGGTTCATTGAATGCAATTTTTGCTAATGCATGATGCAGTTTATACAGGAATTAACCAACCTTTTCATTATTTTGTCAGCCAGACAGCATTCGGGTAATGGGTGACAAATCTACAGCTAGAGAAACAATGAAAAAAGCTGGCGTTCCTACTGTACCAGGAAGTGATGGACTTGTGCAGGTAGAAGAACTTCTAAGACATCAGTTTTGTATCTTCAATGTGATTGTTACTGCTTCAAATGTTTTGATCCCTAATTGATATTTTTTGCAATTTAGTCAACAGAAGAGGCTGTGAAGCTTGCCCATGAAATTGGTTTTCCTGTCATGATCAAGGTACTTTTTTCTTTCCTGAGATAGAGTTAAAGTGCTTAATACTACAAAATATGCAGTTTTACATTTGTTTAGTCGTACAATCCATGATTTTGGTTTTGTGAACTTAGTCTAATCTAGTTTATTTGATATCCACATGCATTGTTTCTTGGTCCATTCTTCTTCATGACAACAAAAGCACTCACTTCTGGATTCAAAATTTTTCCATCTTGAAATTAACTTGGCTTTTGGGGGTACTTTATTAAATCTCTTCTTTCTCTCCCTACTTTCACTTAGGCAACTGCTGGTGGTGGAGGGCGTGGAATGAGATTAGCTAAAGAACCTGATGAATTTGTGAAGCTGCTACAGGTACGTTTATGCCAGACTTGTACAGTGAATATCAATCTTGTTTATCTTTTTCACTAGAACGCATCAAGCAACCATGCAAATGCCAGTTACCCTTACTGGCTTTCTAATTCCTTTTTCATCATAAACTGGTGGAAATAATTCTGATGGGACAGTTAATATTTGTAAAATATGAGATTGATTGAAGTTGATATACTTTGAGAATCTGGACTTCCATTGAGGTAAGAAGATACTTGAGTTTGTGACATATGGCTAAAGTTACCATCTGATACAATGTGGTTTCAACTTGTAGTATCATGTTAATTCTGTTTCTCTACTATTATTCATCCTTAGAATTGATATGCAGCTGTAATGACCATCTGATCTCTAAACCTTATGCTTTGTTCTTTCCAGCAAGCTAAGAGTGAAGCTGCAGCTGCATTTGGAAATGATGGAGTGTATTTGGAGAAATATATCCAAAATCCAAGGCATATTGAATTTCAGGTAAGGTAACCATGTATTGTCTAGTCCAAAAAAATGAAGGATCATTGGAGAAACATTCATTTTCTGATTTTTCCTTTGTGTAACTATATATAGAAATTTGTTTGGCATTTTTTTTTATATTCTTTTGGTTGCTCTAATGCATTGAAGTCGAACTTCTGGACTTGGATACTTCTTTCCATGTGTATGCTATCCTGTAACATTGCATACAGGAGAGAGAAAGCTATTTTTTATTTATCCAAATATTTATTTTTCCAATCATCCATTCTTTGAAGTTAGCAAAATTTCATGGTTCCAGGATATACTCTCGACTTTCTTAATGTCATTGCCCATCTAATAGTTAACAATAAATACAAAGGTAGAAACTCTCTTTATTTACCAGTTTCTGGTTGTGACGTCAAATTTGAGGTCCGTTATGCTAGAGAAAGGTCTTGAATTTGGTCAAATGCAATGAAAAGATATACTATTGGAAAATGATGGATAAGCAAGGATGAAAAATAAAACTCACTTGTGAAGTAAAACTCGCAATGAAAAGATATATTGGCTGTCAAGCCTAATGTAACTGTACCAACCCTACCTGCAGAGTTGTTTTGTTTCTAGGTGAAGGCACATTTTGAATTTTTTGGGTCTAGCTTCTGAAATAAAACTCGAAAACATGATTCAGTCAAACTTGAATAAAAGAGATAAGGTAAGACATTTGATTTCAAATATATTATTTTTTTTAGAAAAAAATACTAACTGTGTTTATTTGATCTTAAAAATAAAAGTTGTATAATAATGAGAAATAATTAAACAAAAAATCTGAAACCTGACTTTTGCTTTGGATCTTTCTCTTGTAGGTGTGATGAATTACCCATAATGTCGTATATGAAGTTCATTTAAATTTTTCTGCAATATAACCTCTCTTTCTATCTTGGTTCCGTAGGTTCTTGCTGACCAATATGGTAATGTTGTCCATTTTGGGGAGCGTGATTGTAGCATTCAGGTACATATTTTAAACTATGGGTCATGTTGTTCTTTATTTCATCATATTGAACCTTATGACTTCTGCACAAATATTGTGTTCTTTTAATTATATCAAAATAGGAGGAGGATAATATGCCATGTTTCATACAAAGGCAATTATGTTCGATATTTACTTGCCCTTATACCATTATAGTAATTCTTTTTATAATATATTATTAGTTTTTAGGTGCCTAAGGCTACTATACGAATATTACTTTCAAATTATCTTGTCTAAATAGGAGGATAATATGCTTTTTTTTACCTCGAACAATATTGAAATTGTTTGAATAATCTATACTTAATTAAGTTAAGTCAAGTTGTAAATATATTTAATATGTCTAAATATAGTAAAATGTAAGATTGTACTTGTTAAAACAATTTCTAAGCATGAAACTAAGTTAATGTTTCAATCAATTATGTTGAGTTAACCACTCTTCTCAAACCCAGGGAGTGTTATGGTTGAGTTAACCACTCTTCTCAAACCCATGGCACTCCCTAAACCTGTTTACTATGACGCGATCACATTTTTTCAGATCCAAAACATATTGGGTTCAATTGAATTTACCCATTCAATAAAGATAACCTCTGTAGATACCTCTCTATGTTCAATACTTCAATATTTGTTTTAACTTTTCTTCTTTTATCTCATTAGCTTGTATTACTACTCAAGCTTAAAGGTTATGTTTCCCACACATTTAGGCTCCGTTTGATAGGGGTGATAGGATTAGAATTGGGTTGATTGGGATAGGATTGGGGGTGGGATTAATAATCACTCCCCATGCCTAGGGATTATGAATCCCACTCTTAATCAACCCTAATCCTACCCCTAATCAACCCTACCAAACAACATATTAATAACTTTTTGAAAACATAATCCTAATCCTATCACCCCCACCAAACGGAGCCTTAGTATTTACTTGTGGTTCGACTTAGGAATAAACATGGCTTGATGATGATGACAACTTGTGATTCTACTATAAAATGTTTTAGTAAACTGAAATTTTGCCTGTGGTCCTTCTATCTTTTGCATGTTCCATAGTTCATGTTTTCAAATTTCAATTGCTAACCTAAGTTTCAAGTTGTCATTTACTAAGCCAATTAGAATTCTTGGTTAATGTATTCATCTCAGTATGTTGTTATAGAATTTTTTAAAAAAATAAATAAATAAATTGTGCTTTGCATATTGTTGAATTGGCACATACATAGCTTTTTAAAAAATTAACTCATTGACATAGAATCTGATTTGTTGGGAGTCAAATCTCTCCTTGTGATGTTACTTGGTTTTCTCATGATCATTATTTACATGTCTAACATTAGTTTGTATTTGAAATAAAAATGCTTATCATCATCTATCACACATTGAAATTTATTTCCATATGACATAGAAATTAAAAACAAGTGAAAAGTTCTTTCATTTGTGTAGGAGGAACTTAACAAGACAAATGCAGACTCATCTAGTGACCTCATTTATGCACAAGGGTGGGTATCAAAACCAAGAATAACCTAATTGAACCAAACCAAATCAAATCTAAAAATTTGATTTATTGATTTACAAGTTTTGTTTCAATTTGAAAAATAAGGAAATTTAAGTTCTGCTTTGGGACTATTCTAAACTAAAGAATAAAGATTGAATTGTCTACATAGAGAGAGTAGCTTTGGAGGCTTATGTGATAGTCATGTCCCAACTAAAAGGAAAGTTCTATATGTGGTATGACCATATTTTATGAATCAAGAGTGTTGGGCTATTAAGGAAACAACGCCTACAAATATATAAGATGGATGTTTGATACTTACTAGTATCAATAAAATAAGAATACCAAGATATGAAAGAGATTTAGTTTAGCTCCAATAGATACCAAAATGAATGAAAATAGCTTGAGCTGATATGGATTCAAAGATGACCAAAAGAGTGGATCAAACATGGCCTGATGGTGATGACTAGGGTAAACCAACCAACCTGAACTGCTAAGAACATATGTGTACATGCGTAGGTACTTGTGAAGAGAATAAACTTAAATCACTTTAATTTTTAAATTTAAACGTAACCAATAGGTTTGTTGGGTTTGGAAGTTTATTTGTTTCATGTTTGGTCTCAAAAGTTACAAGTTAGATTTGGTTTTGGATTTCCCGATAGACTGAGAACCATGCCCATGCACAACAATGCTCATGAAATCATCCCCAAGTCTGCATAGTGAACATTTATTATTGCTTTTGGTGTTCCTTAACATAGAAGCACCACAGTCATGATTGTGATCCACCCTTAGGATCTATGATCCTATTTTCCAAGTAGGATTGTAATTATGTTGGGATCTTACAAAGTTACAATCCAATCCTATGTTCTCTTGTAGTTCAAGCTTGATATGCATTGAAAATAAATCATCTTTGCCATTCTGTGGCACTATGAAGACAACTATATGAGACTGCTTTTTAATTTTTGAGGAGAATAATCGCTTTTGTAAGTCATTTATCATTTATTACTAGCTATGTAAAAATGCAATGCCTTCGTAGTTATATTTAAAAAGTTCATAAAATTACTTTGTGTTATTTGAATGATGCAAAGTATCAAGTGTTCTAATTAATACTAGATATTGGAATGTAGAACATGTAATAAAAGGTTATCAATATCAAATGCAATTTCTCATGAAAATATTTTGTGAATTGTAGGATCTTAAGATCATATGGTCCTCATAGGATCTTAATTCTAACAACCTTGTCCACTAGATGCCTTTGTAAACCTGTTAATTGTGAAATCTTCCAATGCTTAAGTCGGTTCAAGTGGTAAAATATTACAATGCAAAGTAACAGTGCTGTGTGTTCAATATTTTAGGCTTTTTGTATTACCTTGGTGATGATACAGTTGAATGTAGCAATTTTGCTTTAAATCGCATGAAACACACAATGCAGTTAAGCTGTTTGCTAATTCATTATGCAAGTATATGTTAGGTGATGTGGCTGTGAATCTGATGCCACATGCCAGCATATGGTTGGTGTTCAATTGGCTAGTAAACCAACAATGACTTTAATTGTAAAATTTTGAATTTTGATGACTGTTTAACACATTTTTTGGCATTTTGTGCCTATGTTATGAAATAGCCTACAAAACGGGTTCTAGAGGATTAAATTTTTGTACACTGAAATAACTTCACAGAGGAGAAACCAGAAACTTCTAGAGGAAGCTCCTTCACCTGCTTTGACCCCAGAACTACGCAAAGCTATGGGTGATGCAGCTGTAGCAGCTGCTGCATCTATAGGTTACATTGGTGTAGGAACTGTTGAATTTCTCTTGGACGAAGGAGGTTCTTTCTATTTCATGGAGATGAACACCAGGATACAGGTATTTACAGTTTTTATGCGTGTGCTAGTTTATGGACCTGGAAGGTTATGATTAAATGTCATTTCAACCAAAACCAGGTAGAGCATCCTGTCACAGAAATGATTTCTTCAACTGACTTGATTGAGGAACAAATACGTGTGGCTCTTGGTGAAAGTTTGACTTACAAACAGGTGCAATACATTTTATTATTCATTTATAAACTCAATTTACTTGAGCTCATAATTTATTATAGTC
This sequence comes from Zingiber zerumbet, assembly GCA_037833815.1. NCBI lineage: Eukaryota > Viridiplantae > Streptophyta > Magnoliopsida > Zingiberales > Zingiberaceae > Zingiber > Zingiber zerumbet. The sequence continues at coordinate 26,183 of JBBMJZ010000124.1, forward strand.
TGCTTAATACACAGGAAGATATTGTTCTGAGAGGGCATTCAATTGAGTGCCGTATTAATGCAGAAGACCCTTTCAAAGGGTTTCGTCCTGGACCTGGTACACTTTTACTCTTTGATTCTTAATTAGTTATTTGAAAAATATCACCTAATAAATTGAAAAAGTAGAATTCAATAGTCTATAACTAGGCTCTTTAATTTATTTTTCACCTTCTGTTCTATTTTTCTAAAGACCAGCTGTGTTTCAATCCCAAGTTTTCTTCATCCACCCTGACCAGTGAAACTATTGAGTTTTGGACTGGTTTAGATTGAATTATTGTATTCTAGAAAAGCTTCTGTATGATATCATGCAAATTGCAGGGAAAATCACATCATACTTGCCATCTGGAGGACCATTTGTGAGAATGGATAGTCATGTTTACCCAGGTTACGTGGTTCCCCCAAGCTACGACTCCTTACTTGGGAAGGTGCCTTACTGATTTGTTTTTATTATTTTGTTAAGGTGGTTATTGTTGGTTCTGTTGTGAGATTTCTTGGCTCTCTTGTCCTGACTCGTCTTATACAAGGATTATTGATATCATAGCTCCTGTAGTTCTTACAATTTGGTTTATTTTAATTCAGCTTATTGTTTGGGCACCAACCAGGGAGAGAGCAATAGAACGAATGAAAAGGGCCCTGTGTGACACCATGATCACTGGTTAGTAAACCGTCACTGAATCAAAAACTCAACAAATTCATTTTGTTGCTGCTTTTCATCAACCAAGAACACCAATCTGTTGCAATATATTAGAGTATATGACTAGATTTTTCGTGCCTGAATGATTTCATTTCACACATTTTTATTTGGAAGAGAAAAATGTTTTCACCAATCTTATGTTTTCTGCCTTCACATTTCTAGCTGCTATTTCTTTTCTTGGCATGCTGATATATATTCTTGGAATAGACAACGAACTTGTCTTTCTTATGTTATACCTTCGTGTTACTTTGTTTCTGTCAATCCTCTAATCATTTACTGTACCCAAAGTAAAACTCAAGTGAAATTTGGTATAAACACCGCCACAAATGAAATTTATTCTCTTATTCCTCCACAACTCATTTAGTGGAATAAAGGTTTGGTTATTGTTGTATTTCTCCAGTCATGAAAATTGGAGTTTAAAGTTTTGAAATTTGTTGTCATTATGGTATGAGACCTGAAGCTTTACAGCACCAGGCAACATTAAAAGGAAAAGCTTGTTTATGTAGTAGTGTATTCTTTTTCATATATGTTTTGAGTAACAGATTATTAGTGTATTTTTTTCCCCTTGAACAGGAGTACCTACCACTATTGAGTACCATAAGTTGATTCTTGACATTGAGGTACTATGCAAAATATGAATTATCAAATATAACTCAGGTAGTAAATTCTAGTCATTTTTCATCTTTGTTTATATAAAACAGGATTTCAGAAACGGAAAGGTGGACACTGCATTCATACCAAAGCATGAAAATGAGTTGGCTGCAGTGAGTACCTCTCATAATCCTTTAGTCAGGTTTTCACGAAGTGAATTGACTGATCCATTGTATTCCAATGCAGCCCCAGAAGGTGATCCTGTCTACATCAGAAAAAGAGCTTTCTGTATCGAACAACTAGATTTACCAGGATTTCTGAAGGAATAGCTGCAGTTTGCTTGCGTTATAAGAGTTTGGCACCAGAATAACCTTCTGATTACTTGCTTCTTCTCATGTTGCTATCTTTCTTATGAAACACAATCTATCATTTTTGTCTTCTGTTTTCAAACAAAAAGGGTGGTGTATCTCATAGTGCAGATATATATATATATATAGCAAAATTCATGTGGGCAAGAATCGTATAAGATGATATTTATCAGGAGA
>JBBMJZ010000125.1:5667-19953 GCA_037833815.1 Zingiber zerumbet
GCCCAAGAGCAAAACCATGAGGGCTTAGGCCCAAAGTGGACAATATCATGCTATTGTGGAGATATCTAAATTCTTTTTGATCCAACAATTGAGAATATTAAAGTCATATACCAGACGTTTGTGGTCTTTCAAGCATCCTCCAATATCGTGGACCACCTTTTGCCTTTCTAAACAAGATGGTGATATAGACTTCGGGACCTCCATGCATGGAATGAAGCTCTATTAAGTAAAATTCTATGGGGCATTCAATCCAAAATGGATTCATTGCACTATGGGTGAGATGGGTGCACCAATACTACATCAAGGGTGTTGATTTTTGGCAATGGGAGGTCAAGGCTTCAAACTCCCCTCTTATTAAGCGGCTGGTGGACATATGAAACAAAATCTTGCTAGGTTCACATGGACAAGGGGTAGCAAACATGGTATTGATTGAGTGGTTCGCTACGGAGAAGAAAGGGACTACAAATGCTTATGATTTCTTCAAACCGAGAGTGCCTATGGTGGCTTGGGTGCCGATAGTTTGGAGGTGGGAGATCATACCAAAGCATCGCTTTACTGTATGTCTACTTGTACATGAGAAGTTACAAATGATAGACAAGATGTCATATGAGCTAAACAAAGCTTATGTGCTTTGTCAGTGCCATGAGGAGTCAAATGCCCACCTATCTTTCAAGTACCCCATCACTCGTACATTATGGGACAAGGTATGGCGATGGATAGATATTATGTATGAGGTCTGAACAATAGATGAGCTTTTTTAGATTTTTGGGTAGCACTACAAAGGTGGCAATAGCAAAATGAAGGTTAACACCTTAGCGTTTCAAGTATGATCTATGTCTTGTGGAAAGCCCGCAATAGATGTTGCTTTGATGGGATCGTTCCTAATATTAGTAGGATGTTTTACAATATCCAAATACATGTGTATCGTGTTGTGAATTTGCATTGATCATAGTAATTATAGAGTGCTTGTAGTGTTTTTTTGGGTGCTCTTGATTGTGTGTTTGAGAATGAGAGCGGCTAGTGGTTGATACCTCATGTCTAGAGATTGATAGCTTATGTTAGCTTATGATTGTATGCTTTTGATTGTCTGTTTGAGGTTGTAACCTCTTAAAACATTTATAATACATTTACCTATTTTTAGTAAAAGGGAGAGGAGATGAAGAGAGGCTTACCAGGGCTTAAGAGGAGCCGGAGAGAACCTGCGGAGGAGCCGGAGAGAAGCTACGAATGCGATGGAGAGAAGTTGGGCAGGAGGGAAGTTGCAACTGATCGAAATAATGTGAGAAGAAGGAAGGGAGGTTGGGGGTCAGGAAAATTAGGGCAAATACACTACTGAATTAGGATTCAGTCGCTATCTAGCAACTAAATTTTGATTTATTTGGCAAAATACCGATTGAATCTTAATTAAGTATGTAAACCCAAATTTTCTTCAATCCACCGACAGAAATATTCAGTTGGTTTTTTTCGACTGAATTAGGATTTAGTCAGTATTTTACCAACTGAATTAGGATTCAATCCTTATCTAGCGATTGAATTCTAATTCATTCAGAAAAATACTGATTGAATTAGAATTCAGTCACTAAAATCTTAAGCCTAAATGCATTAGCGACTCCCTTCGTGGCCCTACCTCTAAACCAGTGACTGATGTATTATTTTGGTCACGAAATTACAATGGAATTAAAATCCGTTGCTATTTCCATAACTATTTGAGGATATTCTTGTAGTGTCAATAACTAATCAAACAAATAAAAGTTTCAAACAATCAAATAAACTTGAACTAAACTTAAGCCAAGTTTGAACCAAGCTCAAACTCATAAAAAATAAATCAACCCAAGCTTGAACAATCATTTCAATGACTTGGCTCATTTTAGGCTCAATTTGGCTTGACTCGATTACCTTATCAAATAAACTTAAACATCCCAAAGTTTGACTCTACTTGGCTTGTTTATAGCCATAACTGTAGTCGGGTGAAAATTCCAATGTTACCTCTGGTTGAGACTCACTCAAAAGTACTTCAAACAATTGTCAAATTGGGAAGAAGTTAACCATCCACTTCATTATCACACTTCTCGAGTCAACAACTTATCATTCAAATGAACTTGAATAATCAACTATCGTTACATTTTTTAAAAATTTAGATATCCAACTCAAACTAACTAATCCTGGAGGCAACTGATTTGATTCTATAAAAGTCCTATCTATTACTGGGATAAATTTGAAAAGCATTCACGTTATGTTGGTAAAAAACGACTGCGCTTACCCCAGTGCCCCCACCAACCCTCTCAGGGTCAATACGAAGAAGATAAATCATAGGTAGTTATTAGCCCTTGAAATAATGACTGATACATGAAGGAAATATTTATCTCAGCTATATCAAAATTAAATCATATATTATAAGTTGACAGTATCTCATATACCAGTTACTATTAAAAAAAAAAACATGTTATGCACTTAGGTTGGACGTTGACTGTCCATAATCTCACTATGGACAATTGCTTCTTAGTATGAGTCAAGCGCACATAATACAATAATTTAATTTAAGGTTAATAAAAATAACTTCCTGGAATACACAAAGGTAAATCCTTGACTATTGGGTTAGCAGTTTTAATAGAAAAGTGAAATCTAGCACTCTGAAGGATTATATAGAAGAATGATAAAAAAAAAATAATATAATTAATATGTGATTGACATGAAATGCAAATCAGTGACACTGCAATCAATTAGGTATAGGTATAATTTCTGAGCCAGGAACTAATCGACGCAAGACTCATCCATAATTTCACTGAATTTTAACCAAAAATTAGTTTATCATAGTCTTATTTAAGAAAAACTATAAATTGCATATGTGAACATGAATCGATCGAATATTAGGAATGTTTTAGCTACTAACCCCAACACACGCAGAAGGGATTTCAGTGTTGAAAGTTTATTCCCGAGGCAACATTCTATTAATTAAGTGTTCTCTTTTTGGATGTTGCAATGCTGATTCAGCTAATTCCATGAAGCTAAATCTACACTTTAACCTCTAGCTGAACTGCAAGGCCATCTTGGCAAAATATAAAAAGTGTAGCTTTACTTCTAGTTATTTATATTTACTCTAAAGATTTACAACTAAGATAGTGCATTAATGGATTAGTAGTGTTTATTGTCGTTACCCTTATATGTAGTCCAATCATACCAAGGAAACCTCTAATTGGTTGTTATAATTCGATCGCAAATGGACAATTTTCTTACAGTAAGGAGTTGCTCGTCCCTGATACTATGGCGCCGTGATAGGATATTTAGGTTATTTCTTAGGTATCCACGGTTCGAACCCTAGCTACTGTGTATTTGTAATAATTTTTCTCAAAATAGAGGGTGTAATCAAAGGATGCGGACTTCTAAGCTAGCCGCCGCGTACGCTTCCCGATTTATCCTGGTGGTCGATGAAAAATTTCCATGAGATCGGACTAATTATCTGAGAGATAGTTAATGAGACTAATTAAAATTATTATTTTTTATAAGGATGTACTAGAGTCAAATCTATGGGCGGAACTACAATGACTATGTGAAATTATCATTTTTTTTCCGTAAGGAACTGCTCGAGTCAAATCTATGGGCCGGTACTAGATATTGGGATCGTGCCACTACTAGTAAAGGGGCCCGAATATGGCACCTTATTGGTCGATGTAGAAAGATTAGCTCAAATTGTCACGATGAAACTTATGGTTACATCAAATCAAGAGAAACAGATAGAGTGTAGGTTGTCTAATCATGTCGACAACTATTGGATGGTCTTGAAACTTTCTTGTTCGTTCACTTTGATATCCTACCCAACATGGTGGCATGCCACTGCCCCCACTCTGTTCGTCAGGTCTGTCTCTGCTCCTCAACTAAGACAAACTTTAAGCATGTAAAGCAAATTGGCATCTCTTATCTTCTTATCTTCATCTCCTTTTGAAATTATTTGATTTAAATAATAATGAAAAAGGTGGCAACAAACTCTAGTGCTCTCATCTCCTCAATCATTATATATCCACACGCATAGCTCATCGATGATGTATCGGCGAATAACAGATCCATGTTCCAAATGAGACTTGTCGCGGCCAAGGCTGTAGTAGTCCTGCATCTTCTCTGTCTGGTGGCAGGGGCGGGTGAGTGTGTTTGATTGCACTTGAAGTTTTAGTTTCAGATTGATATCTGATTGACATGTTTATAATTGTGATTGTTGAGGGTGCGAGTGGGTTGATTACCCGGCGTCGGGAGGCAGCACCGTAATCCTGGTGGAGGCATGCGAGCCGGGGGATGCCCCGGCCAACAGGGCTTGCATGGATGTTTGCCACTATGGGGGATGTCGAAAAGGGGGCCGCTGCGAGTTTGGCGGCATCGAAATAGGCAACGCTTGCCGGTGCAACTGCTGAGATGATAAATCGTCGTAGTTGTTTTGATAAAATATGCTCAACATAGTAAACATATATATAAAGAATTGGATTAGCATTTCAATCATTTTGAGCAATTTCAATATTGCTTTAGAATTTAAAATTTTATTTTTATCTCATAAGTTCTAAAAGATAAATATAAAATCTCAAATAATAAATTAAAATAATAATAAGAAAGATCAAGATAATTTTCTTTTTGGTGTGTGTGTGTGTGGAAATCAGACGCCGACGCCAAACTCAAGAATCAACCAGCGGCCGTTGAAAGTTATCAGTACCGTCACGGCCAACTTCAAGGACACCGTCCCAATGCTTAAGCTTGGCGTCTCCGGCGGTTGTAAATATGATTCCTCTGTTTCTATTGACTCCGGCGACGGTTAGAATCTTTCCTCTTCCTCCACAGTCGGCCGTCAATCCAGTGAGAATGTTCACGTCGCCGCCCCTGCTCCATCCTTATCGGCGGCCATCAACTGGATCGCCACTAAACTTGCGGCAGATTACGACCTCCTCGAAATAGCCTCACCTGCACCTCGATGGCGCCCGTCGACAGGATGGTCGCTCATCTTATGGCATACGACGATGACGACCTCGACATCGTCGTCGCTTCTACTTATGCTGCCGCAGTATTTGCTAGCGGCGACGATGATTGGGATATGTTATTTTCCGACGCCCTGCCCGCCCCACCATCGACGTCTCATCTGGCTGTGAGCGCCACCGTTGAACATGATGGCGGCGGCGTTAGGCGCTTCGACCGCTGTTGCTGACGTAGTTCCTAACGACGGCGACGTCAACCTGGTGCCTAATTTAGGTAGCTGTGTTATTTATTGTTTTTTCGAAGGTGGGGTATTTTTTCCATTTTAGTTATCACGTTGGGCGGGCTAGCCCGGATGATCTACCCAGATCGTGGTCATGAAACTTCCTCTTGCTTCTTGTTTTTTTTATTTTCCTTTTCTTTACTTTTTTTTTACAGTAAATTATAATTATTTTTCCTTCTTATCATCGTCCGACCCTTGGCATACAGTTTGGGTAAATCTGTACATGGCTCTACCATTGATCATGTGGACTATTGAATTCGTTCATTTATATATAAATACTAGAATAATATCAAATACTATTATTAATAAAAAAAATTTATCCTAAACATTAACTAATAAAATAATACACTTATACAGACTCAAAATTTTAATAGGGGAAAAAAAATTCTAAACATTAACTAATAAATAATACACTTATACCGACTCAAAATTTTAATAGAAAAAAAAGTTCTAATAGGAAGCAGAAAGACTCATAATTTTAAAATTTGATTTAAAATTTAAAATTATAAAAAAAAAATAAAAATGATTAGAAATATACTACATATGAAAGATAACTTAAAAAAGGGCCTGGTGTACGCGCAAAAATAACTTATATAAAGAAATTTAAAAATTATTAAAATAGTATGAAAGATATATATTTGGATCCTTCCTAAGTCCATGTGTCATATTTCAAGAACATAGAATATGATTTAATTATTTAATAAAGTGTTTGTCAAAAATTAAATAAAATAGTGATGCTTTTAAAAAAACTAATGCGTTCAAAAGACCAAGCTTCTTCTTAGGATGTAGATGAATTTGTTAGAGTAATCCGATGAGATCTTTTGATGCTTAAGTTGAATTCTAATGACGAAACTTAAGAGAAAACCATAGAATATTGTAGGGAGAATGAAGATCTACCCCTTATTGATATTGGTTTAATTAATATGATTTGAGTTTAAAGTTTAAGATTTAAGGTTAGAGGGTTGTTGGGCCTTGGAGCCCTAGGCCCTCCCCACACAAACATTAGTTCTGTTTAAAACTGATTTAGTCCCGTAGTAGTTATATATTTTAATAGTCACTTAGTAATCGGTTATAATAGGTCTGTTTCCCTCAATTTTTTATGCAACCCTTCAAATAAAGTTAAAAAACAAATAAAATTACCGTAAATTATTGAGTTTTAAATTTTTATATTATTCAAATCGCTTAGGTAATTTAAAAAAATATTCAAATCACATATCCAATATAGATGTTGTCCCTCCGGTCATTCATTTTCACTATTTGAATCAATTGTTAAACTGCAGCAATCGATTCGATAAAGTTCTATGAATAAGGGCGGTAACTTTAATCTATTGCTACACTAAAAAATGATTAAAAATCCTTCTATAATAAAAAATTTACTTCTCTCCATACATTGTGATGTCATGAATATCATTGATTGCATCAATGAATATAATTAGAAGAGTCCCCATGGATTGGATCAGCTGATAAGGTAACTATAGCTTGTAAATGAGGTCATAGGGTCGAAGGTCGCTAATTGCACATGGGGATAAAATTCTGGTCTACTGTACCAAAAATTCCTTCGACCCCCAGTCATCTTTCCTGCCCAGCATTAACCGTGATTTACTCCCTCTGGAATCCTGTGGGGCCGGGCCCAGGGGGCCGCTAGGGTGGCGATTCCACCTTTTTGCAAATGATCTAACTAAAGCAGTCATCTCGGGATGGTCTAGTGGCTAGCGCATGAGGTGTTACCACCATGAGGTATGGGGTTCAAATCTCGGCAAAGCCGAGAAAAATGCCTCCCTTATGTGCTAATCACTATTCCAAAGGCTAGTAGCCGCCTGTGATTTACCTCCTCCGTATTGGACCTGGGACAAGTTGGCGGGGGCGCTGGAGGCGAGCGTATTTGCCTTTACCACCATGATCTAACTAAAGCATAACTTGCGTCCTTTCCCTAGTGTATCCATCAATCCATCCATGTTATGATCAGTTGGAGGTTTGCCTTCAGAAGATGAAGATAGACTTATGCAAATCAAATGTCTGAGTATTTAATATTTTTTAACAAGCCAGATAGCTTCTTCAATAATTACAATGGAGCCTTATCAACTCTCTACCCATACACACCAGTTTCTCAATTATAGCTCCTGAGTTTCGGAGTGCAAGTGCAAGCAAATGTACCTTGCCACAAAAGTAAGAAAGAAATATCATTCAACATTTATTAAATATCCTTTTTGACGTTTTAATTGTTTTAAATAAAAGATGCATGCCTTTTAATATTCAATAAAACTCATTTAATATAATAAAAATCACACTTTACCTTTAATCTTAGATTCTCAAAGATTAATTGAACTTTTTTGATTAAATGAGCTGATTATATTTGCTATGGCTCATGGAAGAAAATTATGCAGATGCATCCCACTATATGTGGGTGTAAAATGGAAACCTAAGACACCAAGTAAGCTTGTGAAATGATGAATCGTTGCAACCTAGGTTGTTTGATGACTATAACATAAGACTGATAAAAACTTGTGTCATAATTGTATGTATTCTAGGAATTATCAAAACACAAAACATTAGTTTTAGCACTTCCTTTTTTTTAGGATAAAAAACTTTAGTTTAAAAACTATTTCAGATTGACTTTTAAGGAGATAAACAAAATGTCGAGAACTAGACAACATAAAATTGAAGTATATGTCTAGATATCAGAGAAAATAAGAGTAAAAGCAGAACCCTATTCTTTATATTTGAAGGCATAGAACACAATGATGCTATGAAAAAAGCTCATAAAAGAAAAAAAAATTGACGTAGACACTAGATGACAAGTGACCCAAGTGGAAATGTGCCATTGATATAGATAGTATAATAAGCAATCATTTCTTGATCCAAAAGATAGTAGGAATCAAAGTTTCAAAAAGTGTATGCACGCAATATGCAGTCAAGCCACTAACTAATGCATATGTCAGTACATATGTGGTTGTATCTTTGTATTAATAAATAACTAGTTATATCTACAATATTATATAAAAGCACATGTCAAAAACAATGAGCTTTTATCTACTACATCAAAGTAATTGACCTTGGCAATCAATATAAATATAATTAATCACTTAAATATTAAATTAAGCATCCTAAACAATCCATAACTTCAAATAAATAATTTGCTTCATGAATCAAGAAACACTTATATGACAAAAAAATTATCTATTGACATAAGAAATACATATGACTTCCTTCTTGTTTGTTTATTTGGCAAAATAGGTTTAATTAATATTAACTTTAGCATGACTTGAAATTTAACATACTAAGAATTGACTAGCATGCATTATCCATATGCAATCATAAGCAGATGCCATGGAATTCCTTGCTATATAAGCTTACAATGGCCCCCAAGAAGCTTTTGTACGATTTTTTAAATCTAAAAAGAGAGAATGAGTAGGAAAGGATGCTAAGAAGTAATTAAAGGATTTGATAAATTTGCTGTTGGAAAGTAAACTTTGGAAGATAAAGAAGATTATTAAGCATGATGGAACAAGATGCACAAACCAAACCTTTACCACAAGTATAAATATTCGGATGATAGTCAATTGAAACAAGAGGTATATGTGATGATAAATTATGGGCATAAAATATGTTTAAAGTTTAAAATTTATATCATATCAATTGAGACGACTGAAACAAATTGTTCCCCTACTTATGTTGCACATAGAATGTTTCAAACCACTGCCTTCTCAGTTAGACTTCCTCCAGTTTTGCATTGAGACCAATGCCTTGTCAGCTTGTCTTCCTTCGGTTTTAAGCTCATCTTCTACCGATTTCGTGCTCATTCGCTTTGAGACCAGTCCTCATCTTGTTCTAATTCCTCAATGTTCCTCTACGTTCACATCTTCCTCTTCTACTAGCACTTAGCTGACTCTCTTCCTCTTCCTCCAATGCCTTTTAGGTAAGCTTACAAGGGGAAGAAGCTTCACTATCTTCTTCTAAATAGTAACTGTTGGGTAGTCTGAGATGATTTTTTATAGTAGAAGCTTGAGCAATTAAAGGATTACCATAGTTTCCTAAGATGATTGAGTGAATAATTGGTTCGACTATATTTTTCTTTTGGATAAATAAAAATATATTAAATCCAAAGAAAAAGAGGTACAACTAGGATTAGACAATCCCAATCACCATCGTCTGCCATTCCACAGCCTAGGGAGCTATGTCAGATCAGAGTATACTCCCAATGACCGGTATACATGAGTTTGCACAAAGATCTTCTCAATATCTAACTGTCCCTCTCTAAAGAAACTACTATTCCTCGCTTGCCAAACACAATGAATCATGGAAGATAAGGCCAGGTTACGGGCCTTTGTTAACACCTTACTCCCTCAATAGTATCACCCAAGACTAGCATTATCCACCTGTATGTAGACATCTTCTGTCACATATGAAATCAGTCTCTGCTCCTTCATAACTCCACAATAAGAAAGGGGGGGGGGCCTAAAGAAAAAATGCTCTTGTGACTCTAGCATATGACGGTAGAAGGTGCAACATTGTCGATCCTCCAAATACTCCTGTTTGTTTCTAGTGTGGAGGCATCGCTGCGCTAGCATCCAGAATGTAATGGCATGACTCGGCTAAATATATGCCTTCCACACTATTTAGACCCATGCCTTTTAAGAACTAGGTTGCCTAAATAAGTCATAAGCCATAAGCCGTAGCCACTCCATCGTCCCAAATAAACCAATCTACCACCATCTGTCTAACAACTTTCAATGTCTTAATGGATATAGGATAAGATCCTGTATCTGAAGCAACCTTTTAATCAGTGGGGAATTTGTGCGTACGACCTCCTAGTTCAACTATATTGCTGCAAAATGTGAAATCCGTCACCTTGGTGGCCCCCACAACTATCCCACGCCATTAGGTGGGAGTAAATTAGGTACCGAGCAAGTCCCCATGTGGGAGGGCATTTTTCACCTATTTCGTCGGGATTCGACCCTTGTTCCATGTTGCAAATATGCCATATGGTTATCAGCTCGGCTACGCCCTGGGAGCACTAGTTCAACTATATTTTTCTACAAAAGGTCATTCCCACACGGTTGCCCCACAACCATCTATAGAGAAAAATCAGCAAATCAAGCAGGTCACTACGTGGAGGGTATTTTCCGTCGGCTTCGCCGTGAATAGACCCTTGCCCATTTCTACAAATCTACCATGTAGTGATCAGCTTGGCTATGCCCTGGGCCCAGTTCAACTATATTGACTACATGGAAGATGGATAATTTTGCACTAGCCTCATCCATGTTCATTTTCGTCCATGGTCCCCATGAGTACTACAACTAGTGTCCATAAGAGTAGAAGTGGTTGAGCTAGAGGATGAAAAATCATGTAGTGCACCTTCTGGAAGACCGAAATTCAATATAGTGTTCTATAAATTCAGTAGCAGTAATAAGAAATATGTTCTATAAATTCAGTAGCAGTAATAAGAAATTGGATTCAAGCACCACTAAAGAATCATTGAGCATCAAGAGAAATTTGACAATAAGAATGCCCTTTAGATTGAACCACCTTATAGTTTAACATCTCGACAAGTGTAAGTGTGGTTAATTAATTCCTTAAGTCTCAGTGTCATGATTGTAACCCTAAGAATCTTATGAAACATTAAGAATGCTTTAGGAAAGTCTTTTTCATTGTAACTGCAGTACCATCATTTTGTAGGAGCACAAATGCTAATTGGGTAGGCTCTCTCATGGATTGTGAATCTATATTTGACTGTTACATCTTTGGAGACAATATGGTATCTTGAAAGAGCAAGAAATCAATTGTAATAGCAAGGTCTAGTGCAGAGGCAGAATACATATTATAATTCTAGCCACATGTGAGATTATCTGATTTACTGTTAATACAAAGTTGGGTAATGCTTTTACTGAGCTAACAAAATTATACTGTGATAATAAGTCTGCCATTTATATTGCTTCCACTCTAGTGTTTCACAAAATGATAAAACATATAGAGAAATAGAGGTTAGTTGTTCTTTTATTATAGAGGTGCAGTCGGACGAGATGGTCTCTTCTTTAATTAGTTTGTGATGAGTTAACAGATTGACTGGCTAAGTCTTTGAGAGGTCTTGGAATTGAGTACATTTGTATTAAGGAGATTTTACAAAATTTTTGAATTAGTTTGAGGGAAGTGTTATTGACCTAATTGTAAATGGACTTAGGGTTTACTTGTAAATATGCCAAACTTAGGGGGGTAAATGTAAGTTAAGACTAAATACAAAATATATGCAGATAAAGATAGGTGGGCTGTCTTAGGGATGAAACTTAACAATTTTTACCCATTGATAGATGTCTATAATCATCTTTAATTATAAACAAGTATTTGTTTGACTAGTAGAATACTGTTGGTCGACTACTATTTTCTTCTTTAGGTTGATTTAGTCCCTTCTTTTTGTTTCCTATTTCTATTCACTGATCAGTCTAGAAGCTACCTCATGATGCTTTGTTTAAAACTGTTTTTCTGCTAGTGTTGTTGATAGGTGATGTTGCTCTTAAACCGTCTAGAAATTCATTTGAGGACTTTTCTCCTTCAGGTGTATATTGAAGTTGCTTGATGTTTTAGTGCAGCTCGATCATCTTAAGAATGCAAAAGCTAGCATTCCCAATGATTTCTCATGGTACAAGAGGTATGTGATGAGTTGCTCAACTTCTTCCTGATCATAGTTTTTAGTAGAACATCCTATTCACAAGAGCTGAAGAATCAAGTTTTAGCAATGCCAACTTAATCTTCCGGCATATGCACCATATTATTTATGATAGTCAGGATAATTGCTGCAAACCAGACAACCTTTTAAACTTCTTGAATCTGAGTGTTTTTGCCAATCCTCTTGTATGATATGTTAATTACATTTCTTAAAAAGCATCTTATGTGGCTACACTACATAGACATTTGTACTGATGGTTGGATTCAGTATGCAGTCCAGTTACATTATAGTGGTTTTGCAGCCCATATGCTTGACAGAATTCCAGCAACAAGAATTGAGCTCCCAAAATTGTTAAAAGTTCTTTTGGATAAAAATTCAGCTATAGAAGAATTATTAAGTAGATGCTAGTTGCATTTTGTATTTGATCAAAATGTACATATTTCTAAATTAATACGTATGTGGGTGATGTGAATTAAGTACACTCCAGATTCATAAAACAAACTTCTCGATATGGGTTGGCTTGACTAGAGCAGTTTTATGGAATCTATATACACTTAGATGCTGAGGGTAACATACATCGTACACCCTTATTGTTGGCCTAAATGCAGTTAACAGATTCTTCTTTTGTTTTCAGATTTATACTAAGAATGTAGAAGTAACTTTCTTAATTTATGCAAATTTGGCAGAACATTTACTCAAGTAAGCATCCAGTGGCAAGATACGGATTCTATGAGAGAGGAACTAGATGATCTCCAGGTCTATGATTGCTTATTTTTATTAATTTCACCAGTTTAGAATATAGATATGGCCTAATAATTCTTAGGTTAACCATTCATCTGCAGTAAGCTGTTTTGCAGAACCTTGCTCTTGAATTAGATATTTGTTCTGTATCCTTAGATTTATCAACATTAAAATAATTTATTATGCTGTTCTATTTCCAGATTTTCCTGAGTACAAGATGGGCTATTCTATTGAACCTGCATGCTGAGATGTTCCGAACAAACACGTATCCAACTTTGAAAATGCATGTTGAAGTTTTAGTAGTTTTTGTTTTTTCAGTCTTAAAATTCACCTAATTTGTCTGGTTAGGGTTATTAATTATATTTGTTGTGTTTAATCATGCATGATGTATTTTTTCATTATATGTCTGAGTGCTATATGTTTTCCTCAATAGTTCTCTTGTGATCGAATATAACATAATATTTTATGCTTGATTTGGTATCAAAGTAATCCTTATATGGTTTTCTTCAACAATTCCTTTATGAGGAGGCAATAAATTTAATATGATGCTAAACCTCTCCTCACCCTTTCTCTTGCAATTTGCACTGATTTTCTCCCTTGTCAAGCACCTTCTTCCTCTTTATGAATGGTATGCTTTTTCCACTTTCTTTATTTCACTATTTGGTTTGTGTGTCTCAAATCTATTCTTCTTCCTTCACAATTTGGTCTCTACTATTGCATCCTGCTCATGATGACCATGCAACTAACCATGGCTGCAAAGGAAAGCGACTTCAAATTGTAGGTCTTGGTCACTAGCCACTGCCACATCTCGCTCTTCTCCCATATGAATGACATGCCTTATTGTTCTCCACCACGACCCAAGCCATCATCATGGGTGCTGTAGTTGCCATGACACCATTAAATAGGATTCTGGGAACTGAGGCAACGTCATCATGTAAGGGACCATTGTTTTCTTCTTTTGTATTCATGTTAGTCCTCATCAACACCAAACACTCATGAAACTCTCCCATTTCTTGTTAGTCACTTTTCCTCTATCTCTAACATTGATCATTTTCATATCCTCCTTTAATCCAGAGCCAACCAAAAATAATTGCATCATAACTCTTGTCATATGAGTGAACAAAGAGGAAGATGGTTCACTGAGAGCTATCTTAGTCTTGAAGATCTTGTTGGCCTTTGGATTATGTAGTAGAGTTTCTACAAATAATGACTGTTATGGACTGAAGGTCTAAATGTAAATACAATTGACATTAATGATCTACTTGGCACTTGCTTGAGCCCTAGGTCTTGCTTGACCCCCTTTCCTTTCTCCACGAGCACTTCTGATATGAGTGCCTTCACATGCGAGCTATAATTGCCACTCCTGTACCATCACTGAGTGGTAGACCTTTCGAAGAAGTTGATTGTGACAACCTGCTGCTGCTTTGTTTTCGAGGAGCACCATGATGAGGCTTCTCATGACAATGCATTGCTACTTCTCGGTATTGTAAGGGCTTCTCCATTGCACCAAAAGAGGTTACAAGTCTTGAATCTTTTATTACTACATTGTGGAAACTACCGCTAGCCATATCATAACGATAACAACAACAACAACAACCAAGCCTTTTCCCACTAGGTGGGGTCGGCTGTATGAATCCTTTTACGCCATTGAGCT
>JBBMJZ010000126.1:41180-51192 GCA_037833815.1 Zingiber zerumbet
TATATCCTTGCATAAATCACTAGCCTGAAGAGATTTAATTAATATGTTGTCTACATTTACCTTCATATTTCTTCCAATCTATTTTCAGAAGATTTTGTTCATAAGCCTCTGATAACTTGCCCCTCCATTCTTTAATCTGAAAGGCATAATATTATAACAATAAGTACTTTCAGCTGTGATAAAAGTAGTCTTATCTTGATCATCCTTGGCAAGAGGGACCTGATGATAGCTTTGATAAGCATTCAGCATACAATTATATTCACAACCAACTGTAGAATCCACCACTTGATCGATGCGAGGCAGGGGATAATAATCTTTCGAGCAAGCTTTGTTGAGATCCTGGAAACCAATACATACTCGCCACTTGTTTCCTGGTTTAGAGACCATGACAACATTTGATAACCAACTAGGGAATTGTACTTCCCGAATATAACCTACTTCCATTAGTTTGTTCACCTCTTCTTTAATGACCTGATTTTGATCAGCTCCAAAGTCCCTCTTCTTTTTCTTAACAGGCCAAGCATCTGGATATACGTGTAACGAGTGCTCTATTACCAGTGGGGAGACACTTGTGACTTCCTTGGGAGTACATGCAAACACATCGCTATTTCGTACCAAGCATTGTATCAGCTCAGTTTTAAGGGGAAGATCCAAATCAGCAGCCACATAAGTCACAATTTCAGATCGTCCGGCTTGTATTTGTATTTCTTCCTTCTCTTCATATATTAGACCGGGCAGTCTCTCCTGAACAACATTAACTTCCATTCTTTGAGTTTTGTGAGCCATGTTGGTTTCTATCCTGATGATCTCCACATAACATTTTCGCGCCAATAACTGATTCCCATGAACTTCTCCCACTTGATCATCAACAAGAAACTTCACCTTTTGGCAGAAAGTAGAAATGATCACCCAAATTCATTCAAGGTCGACTGACCCAGTATGACATTATAAGCAGAAGGTGCATCTACCACCATGAAATATGATCTCCTGGTTCTCATCAGGGGCTCCTCCCCTAAGGATGTAGCCAGCTTTATTTTTCCGAGCGATTATACTTCATTGCCCTTGAAACCTTAGAGATGAGTCACCATGGGCTAAAGCTCACTCGGATCTATCTGCAGATTAAATGCTTTTTTGAAGATAATGTTAATAGAACTACCAGTATCAATGAAGGTATGAGAAATATTGTAATTGACTATAACAACTTTGATTATTAGCGCATCATCGTGAGGTACTTCTACCCACTCTAGATCTTTGGGCCCGAAGTTAATCTCTGGTCCTGTTGCTCTTTCCATGTTGCATCTCACTGAATGAAAATAATCGAGCGTGTGATTTCCTTGCCCGATTTGAATTGCTATCAGTAGGTCTGGCCGTTATCATATTGATGTTACCTCAGGCAGCATTGCTTCGATTCTCCTCTTGCCGAGCAGTTGTTATCTCGAGCTGTGTTTGTTCAGGCGCTCGAGCTGGCACAATTGGTAACTGTAACACTCCCTGTTGTGGTTCGGTCACCCGGTACTCCAGTTTGAGCGGAATATTTTACCTTGGATATGGTTGTCGGTTGGGAGATCGTCGACGATACTGAGCATTATTTGTCCGCTGGTTCTTTAGAGCAAAACAATTTTCGATGTAATTAGTACCTAACATATGGTAAGTACACCACCTTCTTGGGATTTCTTATGGCATCTCCACGTGTTGTACTGCTTGGGGTCTAAGTTTAGGTTGACGATGTGGAGGAGGAGCCACATGAGGTCCCCTTGGTGGGTGAACAGGGACTATAGATCGCTCATTAATTGAGGCTGAAATAAGTACAACACTTTCTTTCTTACGAGCAGCTTGTGCTTCTTTAACATTAATAAATTCAGTAGCTCGATCAATTAATAAATCGAAATTAATTAGCAGATTTCACACTAAGTCCTTGAAAAAATTATTATCATTGAGTCCTTGAGAGAAGACACTCACCAAAATTTCAGTAGTATCACTAGGAACATCCATGGTTACTTGATTAAATCTTTCAATATAAGCTCTAATGGCCTCTTTAGGCCCCTGTTTAATGGAAAAGAGACTCCAGGGAGTCTTGTGATATCTCCTATTACTAGAAAAATGATGTAGAAATACCTTACGAAAATCTTTGAAATGTCGGATGGAATTTTCTGGTAGTTTCTTAAACCACCTCTGAGCTGCTCCTCCAAGAGTAGTAAGAAACATCCGACACTTAACCCTATCAGTAAACTGCTATAGCAGAGCCGCACTCTCAAACTTAGAAAGATGATCTTCCAGATCAGTGGTTCCAGAATACTCTCCAATGTTTAAATTCTGATAGTGTTTTGGCAGTGGATCGTCAAGAACCCTCTGAGAGAATGGAGTAACAATTCGCTCAGGGGAACTATCACTAGTCACCATCTTCCCTTTGCGTTTTTCTTTCATTGGTGCTTCACCAGAGGACTCTTGAAGCACCGGCCTTCATCCTCCTTGCTCCATAGGAGTACGGAAAAATACTCTGGGATGTCGAGTAGGGGAACCAGGAGCAGGGGTTATATAAGCAAGATCATCTTCTTCCATACCTTTGTTTTTCCGATGATCAGTAGTCGAAATTGCTGGACTTACAGCTACTAGCAAGGTACCTCCCGTATTCGCCTACTGTTGCTGTTGTAATGCCTTTTGGACCCGTGCGTTGATGAGCAACTGCAAATCTTCTTGAGTTAAGGTAATGGTATTGCGTTTTCCAGCATCCTCCATCACGTAGTCTCAGAGTCAGGTGAGAGTTCCCACATACGGCGCCAAATTTGTTACTGTCTAAAAGCTGCAGGAAGAAGCGCTGGACGATGATGAGCGATGACCTTGAGGTAGGCAAATAGCGGTAGATCTGAGAAAACCAAAGCAGATCTAGAAGAAGCTCCGATGAAGAAGACACTACCAAGAAAACCGTGGATCAGTGCTTGATCTCCCCTCTTGTTCACGATGAGACCAACCAACAAATCATTAGTGATCTAAAACCGAGGTGGAAATTCTTAGCTAGGCCCTCTGACGCTCAAGTTAGTTTTCTCTCTGGAAGAAGAAAGAAGAAGAACATTAAAATTGAAGTGGAATTAGGGTTTGAGTTGTAATGCTATACGTACCTTGCCAATGGAGAGGATTTCCCTTTTTATATCACCTCATCTAACCTCCATAGTCATGAGGTGGACCCCGGTTTGTTAGAGTTTATTAGGAGATGACGTAAGTATCACTTGTAATAGTTTAAGGAATTTTTTTTGTACCCCAGATGTACTACCTTCTTTGTCGTTTAGTATACCTGTAGAAACTTCCAGAAAATGTCTCCCACCAAATTAGTCAAGCTATCATATGATCACATATTATTCTCTTATTACTCATACCTCACATGTATTCGGTTAATCACTTAAGTTCATCCTATATTAAGAATACTTTCTGTTACATTAATCTTGACCGACCATGTTCAAGAGATCTAATTTATACCCGATCAGCTTCATATGCTCGATCGGGATTTTATTGTTAAGCGTTTATGAATACTTGCGTGCGATCATCTTTCACACACCCGAGCGAACATTGGGAACATCATAAGATTATATACCTTTATTCCCGACCAATCCCTTAAACTCGATCGAGATTTATCTACTGAGCATATATGAACACTTATACTTAGTCGGTTTTTACATGGCCGATAATATGCTAAAAGACCATATAAGGCTAAATGCCTTTACGCTCGGTCGGCCCTCTATGCTCGACCGAGTTTACCTGCCGAGCATGTACAAATATTCTCTCTTAACTCGCCTTTACTCGATCAATAATATATTCTAATCCGCATAAGACTAAGTGCCTTTATACTCGTCCGGTCATATAATCTTGACCGGTCTTTTCCTACCGAGTGTATACGAACACTCCTGTTCGGTCAACTTTCCCTTGGTCGGCTATATGTTAAGGGTTTCATAAGGCTAAATGCTTTTGTACTCGGCGGGTCCTATATTTCCATCTGATTTTAAACTACCAGACATACACGAACACTCTTGTTCAGTCATCTTTTGTTCGGTCAATCCTATATCCGAAGCCGCATAAAGCTAAATGCCTTTATACTCGCTCGGTCTTACATGTTCGGTCGGGTTTTGCCTACCAAACGAACACTTTTACTCGGTTGGAATTTCCTTGGTCGACCATATGTCGCACAAGGCTGAGTGCCTTTTTGCTTGAGCTGCCCATGACACTCGGTCGAGCTTTGCCTGTCGAGCACATAACTGTACCTTCATCCTACCTTTGTCCTTTTATCTCCCCTTTTTCTTACTACAAGGAATTCACTTATCATAACTCGTATCAGCCACCAAGCTTAAAATTTGAAGGCATATTGCATTGATAGATGTAATTTTAAGTTTATTTTTTAGTAGATTATTAAATTGATAGGATTTGAATTTTAAGTAAAAACTTTTGCAACCAACTTGGCCAAGCCAAGTCAAGCTCCATAAGCTTCTCCAACACTACTCAGTACTTCTTGTCTCGCGGTGCCTCAATACCTTATACATCCTTCTCTAAACTCCATAGAACTTTCAGGCCACTAAGGATGTCATCTCAGTCACACTAATCCACACTCGATCTCGTCAAGCCACCAGCTTTGTGAGCTAACATACAAATCTTGCAAAAAAAAAAATATATGGGTTCATCATGACGTTTTGATATGGGTTGATCTAATATCGCATAAGCTTTGATATGGGTTGATCTAAATGACATACAAATCTTGCAAAAAAAAAGTTGTCTCATTGTGCTAGGGGCGTAGCCAGGATTTAAAATTACATGGGGCTGATCGTTGGCGTTGGTGTTTCGGCGACAATGGTTGCGGCCGAGTTATGATGAGAAGGCGGACTCAACGTCGCTTGTGGTAGGGAGAGCAGGGATGACAAAACTATCAACTGTGATAGCAATGAATGTGATGTCGTGATAGTTAGGGAGGAAGGTAGTGACGACAGGGGCACGGTTACGGCTGCGACAATATCCCATAGATATAGCGCGCTAATAAGGAGAAGGTTTGACGCGGTTGTGCTAGTCAAGTCGCTGCTAGATGCATGCGAGAAGGGACAAGGAAGACAGTGACATTGGCTGTTTGTGCGATAGATATAGCAGTGCATGTAGGGAGGTGAAGCAGCAAATAAGGGAAAATTTAGGTTTAATTAAAATTTTTGACAATTTAATAGGAAAAAAATAAGGACTGAAATGAAATTACTATAGATTATATGGACTAAAATAAAATGAGAATGATGTTGAAATAAAATTTTACTAATAAATTTTTAAAAATAGGTGGGGCTGGAGCCAACCCTAGTCCAAGGGTGGCTCCGCCCCTGATTGTGCTAATATGTTGCTTTCCATTGTGATGATCCCACCATGAAGTTTTTCATTACAAGTTTTATATTGATATGGTTTGATCTAATATCACATGGAAATCTTGCAAAAAAAATAAAATAAAATAAAACAAAAAAAACAAAACAAAAAAGGTTGTCTCATCGTGCTACTCTCTTGCTTTCCATCGTGATGATCTCCACATGAAGTGTGCAAGATATCATGCAAATTAATGATTAAAGTGATTAAACTTGTATGATGAACTCCATGGATTGAATGAGGGTTGTGAGGAGCTTTAAAACTCATGTTAGCCACCAAGCTTGAAATTTGAAGGCATATTGCATTGATAGATGTAATTTTAAGTCTATTTTTTAGTAGATTATTGAATTGATAGGATTTGAATTTTAAGTAAGAATTTTTGCAAGGGAGTTTTATCCTAAGCCCTAGAGGGTATTTTTTAGGTTATCTTGAAGTTTTAAGTTAATCTTAGTGATTGAAAGGTCAAACACACTAAGATAAACTTCAAATCATCCTTAGAATATATGAAATTAAAGAAACTCAGTTTAACCTAAGATATTTGTTTGGTCAACATAGGCATTTATGTTGACCAAGTTATGACGTTGATCAACACAATCATCTAATTTTCAATAGCATGCCGACCAAGTTAGAGTTGTGTGGACCAAATTTAGCATCAAGGTCTTCAACTATCATAAAAGTTAGAAGACATAAGTTCAGAATAAGTCAACACAAGGAATAATAGTTGAGGCCTTGTCTAAAGGTCCTTTGTAGAATTTTTGGCATAAGAACATCTCATTTGATCATTACGATAGTCAAGTGTCAAAGATGAACGCTAAGATATATTATTTTGGCAATAATTTTCTCACCTAAAGTTATTGCTTTCGTCGATCACACCTGCATTGTAAGGTTATGAGCATCTATTCAACTCTTAATCGGACCATAATGCTCAATAATTATGATAACATTTTAAGGTTAGGAGAGTCATATGAGCATAGCCCCTACTTATGGGAACCAACATTCTTGCCTAATGTTAAGTGATTACATAATTCTAAGTAACCCCAATTAACTTTTTTTAAAAATTTATGGATTTAGTGAAAAAATTTAGCGACAAAAAAAATTTGTTGTAAATCTGTGACAAAATTCAGGACAAAAAAAGGAAATCATGGACATTTTGGATTTTATTAGAAAATATTATGAATGATTGATGTATATATTTTTTCATAAATACTAAGGTATATTTATTAATATTCATATATAATAAATTTAGCGATCGATTTCACGGTCTAAATATGCCAATGAAATATAATTTTTTCTTTTTTCCTCAAAAATTATAGATTTGTCACAAATTTCATCACAGATAATTATTCTTGTTGCAAATTTCGTAGCAAAAAAATATTAAGTTTGTGATTAATTTTACAATGAAAATAAATTCTTTGTATCTTTTGAGACAAATTTTCTTAACAAATAGTTTGGTTGCAAAACTTGTCATGAAAGGTAATTTGGTTGCAAAATTGTCCACGGAAGATAATTTGGTCATAAATTTGAGACAAAATTAAGTTTAGTTGTAGATTTGCGACTAATTATATTTTTGTCCAAAATTTTATGACAAAAATCTTTATTACTTTTGTAGCAAATTTTGTGATGAAAATATTTTTCATCATGAATTTATGACAAAATTCATTTTAGTTTATATTTTCAACGCAAGACTTTGCAACGACATATTTACGATGAAATAAATTGTATTGCAAAATTCGCCGCATCATCATAAAATTCGTGGCAGATGGTTTTTTTTTTTATGTATGTAGTTGTAAGATCAAGTAATTTGTCTAGTTAAGAAATGTAGAACCAAAACAAACTATTTGATTTGAATATTCTAAATCAAAACTTCAAGGGAAAAAAAATCTGAAATTATTAAATTTATTAAAACCAAAATCATAAAACATAATGAAATTTGAAGTTTTAATTTACTAGAGGAAGGTGTATCAGGGTAAATTCCCATGTCACATAAAAAGTTTGAAGTGCCCTAGATTTATGCACATATCTCTTTCTAGTGCGAGTGCCTAAATACCAAAACTTAGAATTTGATGTTTTGTTCAAGATAAACTATTTCTCGAAGAAGATTCAAGACTTAGCATGCAACACTAGTTTCCAAAGAGAACAAATAGTAGTTTCTTAAATTTTACTATACTTACGTTCCATCAAGTTTTGAAAATATATACACAGGCCCCAGGGCATAGTGTAGACGGTGAGCACATAGTATCTCTGGCGTAATGGTCAGAGATTGATTTTCAAGAACTGGCGACATGGGGTTTACCCCGTCATGCGCCTATGACTTGTGTGCCTTTATGAATCACCCTTCATATCCGTAGGGTCGACACTAAAAGAACCTTTAACGGATCTACTTTTTTGAAAATATATACACAAAAATATGGAAACATTAATCATTCCTCCTACTTACTTGATTCATCACTCCATTCAAAATCGAGGGCATAAATACTCATCCGGCCAACGTTAATAACAAAAAGGAAAATAATGAAGTAAAAATAATCATTGAGTTAAATGTTCAAATTCAAAAGTATGCCTTTTTTTTAATAGAAGGCTAGCTGCTACTTAGGTTTTTAGTGGACTCCTCATAGGATTTTCAATCAACACTTCAAAAGAAACTAAAAATAGGGTAGGGTTAACTATCATGTATTCTCTTCCAATTTTTTGTTCAAAGAAAACTGACTTGATCAAAATACAAAGTGATCTGATGCATGCTTACGATGGAAAGGAAATTGTGGATAAAGAAACTTGAAAAAAAAATAGTAATTAGGTGATCTTGTTTGTTTGTTGATCTTTCTTTCTTATGTTGATGCAAACATGCCCCATCTTGGTCCTATTAGACTAAGATGTTCTGATATTTGAGTAGTGTGGTTGAGTTGAGTATTTATGTTAGGTTGATATGTCAAATAAGTTAATGTTTACTAGATACTTGTCAATGATTCTTATCCAAGTGAATAAGGGTTGACTGGACACTTAACATTGATAAAGTTCAATATGTGTTTGCAAATGTGGTGTTGGCAAGTATTGGCAAGTGTAAAGTCAAATAAACAGGTGTTGATAGAAAATTTTTCAATAATGTTGGTAGTTAAAAAGTTCAGAAGGTGTCGGTGAGGGAAAAGTGCAATAGATATTTGCAAGGAAAAGGACCAACAAATGTTGGCATTAAATGAAGTACCGATAAATCAAGATTAATTTAAAATTGAGCAAGTGTGAGCTCTAGTAAGTCAATGTTGACTAACATTGTATAGATGATAAAGTTTTGGAGGTTAGGAATTTGAATATGTAAAAGTACTAATAAGTCAAGGTTGATCAATAATCGACAAACGAGGAAGTCACGGAGATAATGTCTCTTACTAAGACAAGGACTCAGCCTTATAGTTGATCGGAGTTGATGATCCAATAGACTAATGGCTAGATTCAATTGATTGATGGTTGAGCCAACTAGGCAGTCAACTAAGATTGGTTTGCCCACGAATAGAATGTTTTTAATCATAGGAAAGGTACTAGATCAAGAATAGGAAAGGAAAGAAAGTAACTTTGAAGAACAAAACTTTACCTTGCTTCTTTGTCCTCAGAAAAGAAAGTAAGTTGTGAAAAAAAAATTGCTAAAAGATATTATATTCATAGCATAAAGCAACGAGAATGCCTAATAATGTAAAGTAGATCAGTTATTAATGAACATAGAATTCAATCTTTTCCAATCATTATATCATCATTATGAACAGTTAGTTAAAAATAGAGAAGTTCTGATTATACAAGATAATTGACTATCAAGCGCCAACCAGTGATAGCATCACCAAGCCATATTTGGTCTAAAGTATGGCGATCAAGGGAACCTAAAAGACAACCCTTCAATAGTTGTATAGTTAAGTCCTTATCATGAGTCTTTATACAACAAGAAACCATAAGCATAGGCTATTGGAGTCAACTATAATTAAATAGCATTACAATTATGATCCATGAACACAAGATTATTAAAAAAAATTATGCTGTTTTTGGAGCTTAGCACAGCTCTCCTTTTTCATATGGTTTCAGAAGTTGGAATTTGGAGGGAATGTTAGAGCAATTTGTCCTAGTGTTCTTGCTTACACTGAAGCAAACAATATTTGGGCCGCTGAATCGAGAATGTCCAATTGCATCCAAGGTACGGACATAGCACCTATTTTTATTTTCAAGAGTTCATTTTTTGTGATTTTTTTAGCAACTACAATTGCCTTATTAATGGAGTATTTTAGAACTAAAGGGACACCTTGGGTGCATCTGGAATGGTGGATGACCCACATTGCTTGTAGAAAAAAAAATAGAGTTCTTTGCAGATAGAGCTTTTGTTGTTTGTGAAATTGTAGAGGTGAGGCTTTTATATTTTCTTCATAGCATTGAGCAAGGAGTTTAGGAATAAGAGATCTCTTGTACAATACGTGAGCAACTGTTTATCCAATTTGTATTGTATTTCTTCTCTTATATTATATAAATTTAGAATTTCCTTATGGAGCAGACTTCCATCAAACTAAGTGTATTCTTCTTTTGAAATTTTGTTCTTTTTTGTTTTGGTTATTTTTTGTGAGAAATGAAGATTCTACCACATAGTCATTGCAGTAGAGGTGATTCCTCACTA
>JBBMJZ010000126.1:65088-84131 GCA_037833815.1 Zingiber zerumbet
ATATTATATTTTTAAAAAGACAAAAATAATAGTACATCATATTTCTCATACAAATTATTCCAATCAGAGGTCGAGGAATGGATTTCACGGGAACAACACTTGATTGATTGGAGTATTTGCCACGTAGCACTTAGTTCTATTTTCTTGGTGGAATGGTCGTCTCACCGTAGCTCCAATGAGAGGTGTGCTGAAAAGGGGCACTCGTAAAGAAAATTAGAAGGACGAGTGATGCACCTTCTGCCGACAGGAGGAGACCCTAGATCATGTATTCTAAGGTGCATTGTGTTTGGAGGGCGAGTAACCACAACTTGTTTAAGGGGATATATGAGGATTGATGTAGAGTTGATTTTCAGGAAGATATAGATTGATGTTTACAAATCACTTGATGTATACTCGAATCAAACACTTAGACATGGCTAATACGTGTGATACGGGATTTTACGAGCTGGCCCAAGTATGACGTGACAGTCAAAGTCAAGGTGGCGTTGTAGTGGCAGAGTCAATGGGAGATAGCAACCAGTGTATCACTCTCTATGAGGCTTTGTTATTCGCACAACTCTAATGCCTTTAGTACGAGGGCGGCTGACCTATGAGCCGGTCGGACTCAGGGAACCTAGCGTCCCGTTCTTGTATTAAGACATCTATTATACATCCGAGCAGCCGATAGCCAACCTAGTTTAAAGGAAATCTGACCTATCATGGACCCAGCCGGTCATACATCCGGCCAAAATAAAGAGACCCAATTTCCATTCAGTACAAGTCTTCCAGCATATGACTGGTCAACCCCATTGTCGGTTGAACTTATGGATTTTCTTATATGCCAGTTTTCCTTCATATAGTTGTTCAGTAATAACTCTGATCAGATTTACACAACTCGACATACTTACTACTCATACATATAGAAAAGCAGCTCCCCTTATAAACTTGGCCGAATTTCCAGATCTCAGGTTCTCACTCCAAAGGCAGATCTTCTCTTCTATGGAAGTTCTACTTAAAGTACGGATCAAATCTCTTGGGACTCAGTTCCTCATTTCTTAGAGTCAAGTATCCCAGTATATAGATGGTCGGATAAAGAACCAATCGAGCCTATGGGACGTAGCTTTATATAACTTCCAAAGCAAATTTACAGCACCACCTAGTGCATAACCAAGCATCTTAAGGGAAGGATGTCTATACAGTCGGTCAATTTAAAGATCCGGTCGAGATAACTCAGGAAGCAACATGGTTAGAGAATCACAAACCTGTCAAAATAACAACCATTTTGTTAGAGAATATTCCTCTATTGTAATGTGAGCATTCACTAGAACATTCTTCGAATATGATTACACTTCCGATTAGCCGATGGCTTATGACAGTCATATTCCTCCAACCGCCTCATTAATGACGTAAATTATAAAAGACAAAAGAGGTGTCACGAGTAGAGGAAGATTCCTTGGATGGTGACTATATGCCTTCTAGGTTGTACATATTCCCTTACTCGACAATCTTTGACATCCTCTGTCATCTCATGATTGCAGAGGTTATAAGAGGTGGTATATAAAGGGGATTGTCTCCGTTGGTAAGGTACGCACACCTTACAGCAGTCTTACTTATGTACACGCCTTACAGCAGTCTTACTTACATGCACGCATTCTACTATTCCTCTCTCCATTTTCTCGCTCGGATATCGTACTAACTTGAGCGTCGGAGGGCCTTCTCCAGGGACCCCTTCCCTAATTGTTTAGCACTGACATTTTGTGTGTTCGTTTGAGTGTGTGTCGAGAGGAAGAGGAAGCTCCTTTTCCATTCCATTTCATCATCTCTATCCTTCTCACAATCTTCTATCGGCCAGTCACATCATCACCTACCCAACATGCCATCTCTTCAATTTTCAGATAGGATCAACGCATGAGTGTCATTTTATTATGCACTCATCATACATTACACATTCATAGCATACATGTAGGTTAGCTCAATTCATGAAGCATGCATTTTGATAGAACATGCATTTCTGGTTGAGTTAGAGTTGTATTTGATCAGGCATAACCAACATATAGAGCATGCATTTTTAGTTCATAGTAAGCATGCATACACAGTGGTCTTAGATTTAGACTCCTAGCAACTTTTGGGGCATCTTCAGCATACTACTTGACCTCAGTCACCTATTTAGTTGAGACTGTGGATAGGCATTAGTAGTTGCCTAAGTTGGAGTAGCGGTGCCCATGACAAGTCTATCTATCGAGAGTAGGAATCTTGGTTGCATGGACATTACTTGGGGATAACACGGTGTCTGTAACGACCCGGCCCCTCAGCCCCTTGGGCGGCCCAACTAGCGGCCCATTTGGCGGCCCCTGGTGGTCCCTTGGGCGGCCCAACTAGTGACCCCTTATGTCGTCAACCTTGGCTACCAGGATTCATAAACTCTATTACTTATCCTGGAGGTCTAGAGTTCGAATCCTGGGGAAGGCAAAAATTCACTGGCCAGGGGTGGAAAGATCTTGTGAGTAACGGTACAGCCGAAGGTCGTCGGTTGACGACATAAGGGTTCACCAGTTGGGCCACCATTGTAGTCACCCAAGGGACCGCCAAGGGGCCGCCTAAGGGGCCGAGGGGCCGGGTTGTTACAAAGAGAGCAATAATATTGAAATAATGATAAAGAAAGGTGCAATAACATAGATCAAACTCAAGAAATATAACCAGATGTGCTTTAAAGCATGGATAAAAGTGTATACAATATACGCACATCACTGCACCTTGGTGAAACTTTATCTGAGTCGACTTTATCACTTCCTGAGTGCCTGGATGACTCCTGGTGCTAGGAAGCTAACATAGGCTAGCCAACCAGTGTTGCCAACTCATCTGCTCGTGAAGCTGGATTTAGACCTTTCTGGGCACTTGGACCCACTCGGGGCACCTGGACCATTGAGCGCTTGGATCCATACGAGCGCTTTGAAGTCCCTTTTCCAGCCAAATTCTAGCTTCGGTGTCCTGCACTACATAGTTAGCAAACCAAACAAAAAATAGTATTAAAGTTAATATAATAGTCTCGGGACTATCTCCTGACTTTGGATTAAGCTAAAATCCTAGATCAAACTAATGCCTACTGTTCCCTCAATCGGTAACACGTCCTCACTAGATCTCTCCTCCAATTACATACCTAATCTTACTTGCCAAACATCTGGTTCTCCATACCTGTTTGGACTTTCTCTGGTACCACTTAGTGTCTGATCAACTAAGACTTTTTACAACACCAAGTTAGCATAATAGATATAAAATATTAAAGTAAATCTGTGTTAGCAGCTTTCAAGATTCACGTTAGACCAGAGACCATTCGATCGATCACACATGCTTGGAGTTTACTCCTCAAAAACTTCTCATTACCTAGGGTTACCTCCTCCTAGAGCTTTCCACTTCTTAACTTCACATACTAGGACTTTCTCCACCTAGCTTAATTCACTAGGGACTAGCTTCACTTATTAAGACTTCCACATTTGCTTCACTCAGTAGGACTTCCACCACTTAGCTTTCACTCACTAGAGTTTACACTGCCTAGTTTCACACACTAGAACTTCCGCCACCTAACTTCACTTTCTAGAGCCCAGCGTCACTCATTAAGGTTTCCCCTTGCCTAACCTCCAATTATGACTAATCACTTAGTAGACTTCTCACCTACCTAACTCGTAGTTAGGGCATCCTCTTGCTAGTCATCTAGTCTTGACTAGACTTCTTTCTTCTAAATATTAAATCTTATTTGGATTCACCTTTGGTCAAACTGACCAGATTTGGGTACATTGTCAAATATTGAAACCCTAGAGGTTGATTATACCAATATAATATAATTTGAGTGTAAGAAAAAAGACACCATAAGAAAAAGTTTCCAACATTAGTCAAGAAAAAGGTTAAAATAACACTCGAGGTGAAAGAGAAATCAAAAGAGGTTAGCCTTATAATACAAAAGGGTAAGGAGCACATTGTTGTAGGATTGAAAAGGAACGAGAGAGGGTGGGTGAATCTCGTTTGTAAAACCTTTCTTTTTTTTGTTTTAAAATGCTCATAAAAAATGTGAGTACGCAGCGGAAAAATTAAGTGAGAATAACACAATAGAAAGTAAAAGACTTATTTGGTTTTACTTGGTTCGGAGCCTTTAATCACTCCTACTCTAAGGCCTATGATCCCTCTAATTGTATTGATTAGGCAATCCACTAAATTCTCCTTTAAAAACAACTTTTAGATAGAGAAATTGATTATAGAAATGAGGAAGCTGTAACAACCTACACTTTCCTATACAAGTATAATAATAATTAAAAATACAATGTTATTGATACTTGTTGTAGTTGTAGTTCGTAGATCAAGGTCGGTGTCACTCTAACTATAGTAGTTGGGTATAGCAGAGTTGTAATAGAGTGGTAGCAAAGAGAGACACAGCAAAAAGTGCTTGAATGCTTGTATATGAGGTATATCTTGAAAGATGATTGAATCCTCCTTATATAGGTCATTAGAGGTGCCTCCAAGGACCCAAAGCGCCTCTAATAGGCCTTATCTGATGTAGAAGAGATAAAATTACTAATCCAAGGTGTCTCCAATCCATCTAAAACGTCTCTAATCCACTAGTTTGACATAGTAATTTGCTGAAGGCCATATCTTTTTGTTGGAACCTTGATCATTGGCTAAAGGGGGTGAATAGATGGTCACTTATTTCATTTTCTTTCCTATACTTGTTAGCGAAGCAAAAATACACACAAACATATATGAAGCTAATCCTAGAGACAAGAAAAAAGAAAACAAACCTAACACGTTTGTCTACGTGGTTTAGAGATAATGTTCCTATTCCATGGTTGTCCGTAAGGTAGACAATCTCTCAATCCGTCTATGGATTAGTCCCCGAAATTTCAGCAAGCTCAATCCTTTTTGTCGGTGGAGAAACCTCACCATAAACTCGATCAAGAACCCTTGGATTGTTCTGAGCTTTGGAGACTCTATTATGGGTTAACCACTTCTAATTTTGTCACCAAAGCCAACGAATTTGAGTTCCATTATATATAGCTTGGGAGGAAACACCCAAGCTATGTTTTCACCACCAGTCGATTGTCATACTTACCAGTCGACTGACATATGTGGAATTTGACTATTACAACCTAATGGTTTAATTCCAGTAGACTACTCACCATGGATCAGTTGAGTGGTCTTTATGGGCTTAGTGAACAAAAGTATTCTGTTCGGTTCCAGTTGACTGCCCAATCGACTGGACCAGGCAACTGATAACTTTACCAGTCAATTGGTAACCCCAGAACCATAAACCCTAGAATTCTATTACAGGTTTGCTAGTTCTCAACTACCAGTCAACTGAGATATATATTAGTCGTCTGGTAAATCCTAACTTAGGATTTTACCCTCAAGTATAATCACTTATGCACTCATTCTTGCTTGCACAACCTTGACCTTGCCTTCTAGCCTCCTCCATCAGTCTTGCATCCCTCAGATGTTTCCCCATGCTTCACGTCTTGCCTTCAAGAGCTTTCTTCGGCCTTATTCTTATTGTCGGGTCTTCCTTTACCAGCATAACCTTGACCATACCTTCTAACCTACTCCACTAGCCTTGCATCTCTCGGATGCTTCTATTGGGAGATTGTTGGTACAATCATTCCCTGGGTCAAGGTTGACCAATTTGACTAAGCTCGAGTGAATTCAAGCTTGAGTTAAAATATTTGAACAATATGTTATGGACAACATGTTTGGATAATATGTTGCGGAACACTATATGAGAAAGGTCAAGTAGGTCAAGGAGGATTGGTACTTGATTAATAAAGTTCTAACCAAAGGTTAGGCAAGGCAAGTCCTAACTCGAGGGTTAGGCAAAGGGAAAGTCCAAGTGGGTCAGGGAGGACCGTACATTGACAAGGAACGTCCAAGTGGGTCAAGGAGGACTACACGTTGGAAAGGAAAGTCCTAACTGTGGTTAGGCAAAGGAAAGTTCAAGTGGATGAAGGAGGAACACACGTTAGTAAGAAAAGTCTAAGTGGATCTAGGAGGATCACTCGTTGGCAAAGGAAAGTCCTAACTACTTTTAGGTAAAGAAACATCCAAGTGGGTCAAGAAGGATCATACGTTGCAAGGAAAATTCAGGTGGATTAAGGAAGATTGCACATTGACAAAGGAAAGCCCTAACTATGGTTAGGCAAAGGAAAGTCTAAGCGGGTCAAGGGGGACCACATGTTAGCAAGTCAAAGTCCTAATTATTGTTAGGAAAGAGGAAACTCAAAGTAGTCAAGGAGGACCGCATTTGGTGATAAGAAGTCCAACAGAAAGTTGACAAAATCCAAGTGGGTCAAAAGGTTGACCGGATACTTGGTGGAGAAGTTCCAACAGATCATAGTTGACTAGAGATTAGGTATGGGAACCTTAGACATGGGTTAAGAAAGTTAAGGTTGGATAATCGATTAAGTGATCGATTGAGTCCTTTGCCAATCGATCAGCTGATTGATTGAGCGCACCCCTTGGTGTATTGCATGGTGAATCGATCAAGTGATCGATTCACCCTGAACTCAATTAATCAAGTGATTGATTGGAAGGTGGTTTTTCTAAACTATATTGCATTGCACTGTGGTGAATCGATTGGGAAGAATTCTAATCGATTAAGGATATCGTGAGAGGCTTAATCGATTGACTAATCAATTAAACTTGATGTGAGCAAACAGAGAGCTTCCGAATCAGTTTAACCAACTTGATGTGAGCAAACTTGGTGTATCTTGTACGGAGAGATAGGAATAATTGTATCTTTGATGAGAGACAGTTAGATAATATCTAATGAGAGAATTTATAGAGGTAGTTAGATAATGATAGAATTTATAGAGGTGTACAAATCTATATTTATCGGACCTTGAAAGTTTTCTCTGATATGACATTATGTCAGTCATAAGATGATATTAATCTTCTGGTATTATACTATATTTTATCTTAATAGATATAATTTAGTTTTCCAAAAAAAGGGGGACATCAAATACCTAGACTATGAAATTTAATAAAAAATCCTATAACAACTTGTGACAAAGTAAAATCCTAAAAGTAAAAATTATAAAATTCTCCCAGTACCATGTATTAAACTTTGATTGAACAATTATTTACGGTATCAAATGTCCTCCTTATTTACGGTATTAAAAGTATTAAACTATGACAAAGTAAAAATTATTTACGGTATTAAAAGTTTGAGAGGTGTCAAATTATCTTCCTTATAACATATGCAACTTAGTCCCATCAAGAGTTTGAAAGAATCTCATCGAACAATTGAGAGGGGAAAAAAATAGTTAAGAGGAACATAATATATATGAAAATGTAAGTGTGCATGGGTTGATGAGCAGTTTGATAATAGTTTTATCGATTGAACTTTCGTTATATTTTATTAGATGGACGGATAATGATGTAACAATTTGAGAAGATACAAACGATAAATATAGTGAAAAAAATATAGTATACTATTGATGATAAATCAAAATAAGATGCCCTATAATGATTAAACAAATAATTTTTTTACCAGATAAGTTTCCGAAATTACTAAATCAAGTAGGATAATTTTAAAATTACTAAATCATATATTCATTTCCTATTTTACCTCTAACAGTCGACTATTTTTTTACCAGTCGAATCAATTTTGTTTTGTGTCAAAACATTAAAATTTTGAGTAAATCAATCGCTTTATTAAAACAGTCGATTGATTTACTTTTATTTGTCAAAGTCGATTTTAGATAAATCGATTGATAAACCAAATAACTTCGGATTAATATAAAACTAGTTTCTGTATATTCGTCTATCTCTCTTGATTATATTCATGCCCTCAAATACCAATTTGACCAAATATATTAAGAGCAATATTTTTTTTAAACAAGAAAATATTTAAAAAATTTAATTCGTGCTCAAATAATCATTATTCACAATATATTTAGTTAAATTGACATTTGAGGGCATGGATATAATTAAACAGGTAGACGAACACATAAAAACTAATTGTATATCAATCTGAGGTCATTTGGTCAATCTATTAGTTTTGAGCAAAATTGACTAATGGATCAAATGACCTCGGATTGATATGAAACTAGTTCTTATGTGTTCATCTACCTATCTTAATTATATATGTGCCCTCAATATTAATTTGATTTAATATATTGAGAGTAATAATTTTTTGAACATAAATTAAAATTTTCAAATATTTTTTTTGTTAAAAAATTATTGCTCTTAATATATTAGATCAAATTGATATTTGAGGGCATGGATATAATCATGAGAGATAGATGAATACATAGGAACTAGTTTCATGTCAATCCGAGATTATTTGGTCCATCAGCCGATTTTGTCCAAAATCAGCTAATGAACCAAATGACTTTGAATTGACATAAAAATAGTTCCTATATATTCATCTGCCTCTCCTGATTATATTTATGTCCTCAAATAACAATTTGACTTAATATATTAAGAGAAATGATTTTTTAAACATGAATTAAAATTTTCAAATATATTCATATTCATAAAATTACTGTTCTCAATATATTGAGTCAAATTGACGTTTGAAGATATGAATATAATTAGGAAAGGTAGTTGAACACATAAAAAATAGTTTCATGTCAATCCAAGATTGTTTGGTCCATCAGCTGATTTATGAATTGAATTTTTTAAACATATTTATGTTTAAAAAATGTACACTCAATATATTAGGTCAAATTTGTATTTGTGGACATGTATATAATTATGAGAAGTAATGAACATATAATAACTAGTTTCATGTCAATCTGAGGTCATTTTGGTCCATCAGTTGGTTTTGGGTAAAATCAGCTTGTGGACTAAATGACCTCGAATTGAGATGTCTCTTTTGATTATATCCATGCCCTTAAATACAAATTTGACATAATATACTGAGAGCAATAATTTTTTAAACATAAATATATTTAAAAATTTTAATTAATATTTAAAAAACTATTTCTCTCAATATATTAGGTCAAATTGATATTTGAGGATCTGTATATAATTAGAAAACGTAGAAGAACACATAAGAACTATTTTTATGTCAATCCAAAATCATTTGGTCCATTAGCCATTTTTGCCCAAAATCGACTGATGGACCAAAATCAACCAATTTGGGGCAAAATTGGTTGATTGATTAAATGAAATCATATTGACATGAAACTAGTATGTTCGCCTACCTCTCCTAATTATATTCATGCCCTTAAATATCAATTTGACCAAATATACTGAGAGAAATAATTTTTTTTATCAAAAAAATAGTTGAAAATTTAAATTTGTGTTCAAAAAATTAGTAGTCTAAATATATTGAGTCAAATT
Source organism: Zingiber zerumbet (assembly GCA_037833815.1). Lineage (NCBI taxonomy): Eukaryota > Viridiplantae > Streptophyta > Magnoliopsida > Zingiberales > Zingiberaceae > Zingiber > Zingiber zerumbet. Next base: position 74,395 of record JBBMJZ010000126.1, read on the forward strand.
AGTATTTGAGAGCATGGATATAATCAGGAGAGGTAGACGAACACATAAGAACTAGTTTTATATTAATCCGAGGTCATTTAATTCATCGGCTAGTTTTGGACCAAATGACCTCGGATTGATATGAAACTAGTTCTTATATGTTCGTTTATCTCTCCTGATTATATTCATGCCCTCAAATATGAATTTAACCCAATATATTGAGAGAAATATATTTTTAAACATGAATTAAATTTTTTAAATTTTTTATTATTTAAAAAATAATTGCTCTCAATATATTGAGTCAAATTGACATTTGAGACCATGGATATAATCAAGAGATGTAGATGAACACATAGAAACTAGATTCATGTCAGTCCAAGATTTTTTGGTCCATCAATCAATTTTACCTAAAATCAACTTTGATAGAAAAAAAGTAAATCGATTGATTTAAAAAATTAGTCGACTGATTTGCTAAAAAATTTAACGTTTTGGCACAGAACAAAATTGATTCGACTGATAAAAAAATCAATCTGACCGATAGGGGTAAAATAGAAATTGAGTACGTGATTTAATAATTTTAAAACTATTCTATATGATTTGTTAATTTCAGAAACTAATTTGGTAACAAACTGAAACAAAATGAACACTGTTTGATTTTTAGGTAAAATCTTCGTGGCATGTGGTATTTTCTTTTCTTTTTTTCTATAGCAAATTTCGGCAGTGGAATGACATTATTTGACAAAATTTTGTAGCTCCTAAAAATAGACAATAAGCTAATTTTTGACCAAACATTAAATATTTAGGCATGAGAACACAGCAAAAAATATAAATAGTGTAAAAGAAACACAAAGAGAAGGAGAGAAAGAGATAGCTGCAAAAGGAGATTAGCAAATTGTATTACCGAAAACTTAGGTTTATAAAAGAAAAAATATAAATAGATAATAAATTAATAATAAAAGAATAATATACCCATATATAATAATAATTTATCATATACTAATATCTCCCCTCAAACTCACGATGCACTAACAGAAAGCATTGAGAGTTTCTTAACCAAAAATTGAAACCGTAGTGGAATGCACATTGGTGAGCAAGTCTATAATTTGTATAGAAGATGAGACAAATGGCAAAGTGATGGTGTCATTCTGATAGTGATGGTGAGTGAAATGTCAATCAATCTTGATATGCTTGGTGTGCTCATGAAAGACATAATTGCAAGTAATTTGAATGACACTGGAGTTGTTATAATGCATAGGGGTAGGGTTCAAGAGAAAAACACTCATATCAACAAGTAATCAACATAACCAAACAATTTCAACAGTAGTAGAGGTCATTGCACGATATTCTACTTTGGTAAAAGAACGAGAGACAATATCTTACTTTTTACTCTTCCAAGAGATAAGGGAATCTCCCTAGAAAACACAATATCCTATGATAGACTTATGATCTGTAGAATCACCACCCCAATCTGCATCTGAATAGGCGTGTAACTCTAAGGTAGAAGTAGAAGGATAAAGAAGATTATAAAACTGGGTACCTTGAAGATATCAAAGGATGTGAAGCACAACTCCCCAATGTACTGAAGTGGGAGAAGCAACAAACTGGCTGACAATATGTATAGCATAAGCAATGTTAAGTCTAGTGATGGTGAGATATACTAGACTATCAACTAAAGTGTGATATAAAGATGGATCTGGCAAGGGAACGCCATCAGTAGAAGAGTATTGAGTATTAACCTCAAGCAGAGTATCAACAGTGCGAGTATCGGATAGATGAGCTTGCTCCAGAATATCACCAATATATTTGGATTGCGAGAGAAGATAGCCATGAGGAGAATAAGCTACTTCGAGTCCCAAAAATAATGCAGAGGACCCAAATCTTTTATATCAAACTCACAAGTCAAATGTAATTTCAACTCTTTTATTCCACTTAAATCATCCCTTGTAATAATCATGTCATCAATATAAAGAAAGAGTAATGTGCGACCTGATGAAGTACAATGAACAAAAAGAGCAGAGTCATTCTGGCTAGGAAGAAAGCCAAGAGATCCAATCACAATGGAGAACTTGTCAAACCATGCTCGAGGAGCTTGTTTAAGGCCATAAAGAGACTTCTTTAGTCTGCAAACTTCACCAAGGTTGTAAGTGGCACCTAGTGGAGGCATCATGTAGACTTCTTGAAGATTTCCATTTAAAAAACATTTTTTACATTCATCTAGAAAATAGACCACTGATGAACTGATGCAACTGCGGATAGTAACAAGCTTGGAAATTGGAGCAAAGGTTTTCTCATAATCAATATCATACTATTGAGACAATCCTTTAGCAATCAAACGAGCTTTATACCACTCAACTGAACTGTCAAATTTAGTTTTGATCTTATACACCCATCGAAAACCAATCACATGCTTCCCCAAAGGAAGAGGAACAAGATCCCAAGTACCTATTTGATACAAAGTTGAAAGTTCTTTTGCCATACCCTGCTGCCAAAGAGGATCAAGAACGGTCTCTCTATAAGAGGAGGGCTCAAACAATTGGTGAATAGAAGCCAAAAAAAAGAAAAAGAACCAGAATAAGTAGACTACACAAAATCAGGTAATTGATTAGACTTACAAGATCATTGAGGGTAACGAGAAGGAGGATCCGCTATCACAAGAGCATCATTGGAAGCAATGGAAGTAGAGGGATCATCGGGGAGCTGATGACCATAATCTGTATGAGTGTTAATCCTACAAGTAGCATCATTATAAGAAGAGGTGGTAGGGTAGTCGAATTGTGGGGAAACATGAGATGACATATCACCAGAGTCAATACAAAAAGGATCAATACAAGTAAGATCAGATTTTCAAAGATTAGGAGTCTCGGAGGGAATGGAATAGAATGGATGTGTTCAAGAAAAATAACATGACGTGAGACATAGAGTTTTTGACTAACTAGATCATAACATCTATATCCCTTTAAACCCTCATTGTAGCTAAGAAAAACACAAAGAGGAGACCAAGAACTAAGCTTACTACATTCAATATGAGGACAGAGGACAAAACATGTGGATCCAAAAACTCTTAAGACAGAATAATCAGGAACAAGACCATATAGTTTTTTAAAAGGAGACAAATCGGATGTAATAGAAGATGGAATTCTATTGATAGAATGGACTGCAATGAGAATAGCTTTACCCTAGAACTCGCTAGGAACATATGCAGATAATAGGAGAGAATGTGCAGTTTCAATAATATATTTATGTTTTCTTGCAATAACACAGTTTTATTCAGGAGTGTAGTACAAGAACATTGACAAAGTATATCATCTAAGACAAGTAGTTTAGAAAAAAATTGGATGTATATTCACCACCTAAATCACATTGAAAGCATTTAATAACAGCATTATGTTGAGTTTTTACCATGACACAAAACATTTGATAAATACCAAGAAAATCAAAACAATGTTTCATAAGATAAACCCAAGTGTAATGAGTACAATCATTAATAAAGGAAATGTAATAATGGAATCCACCAGGTGTACAAATAGGAGATGAACCCCACGCATCAGAATGAACTAACTCAAATGGTGCAATAGAAATAGAGATACTTCTATAGAAAGGTAAAGTAGAGAATTTTACCAATTTATGACCACAATAATTTGAAATATCATGAGTTTATAATTTTCCTAAATTTTATTTAAAAGCTAAGTATTTCAAATGAGAAGAAGAAAAGCATGTACAAGATAAGAATGTCACAAATAAAAATATGAAAAAGTAGAGCTTAATCGAAAGGATGATAAATCAACACTAGAAGCAGCAATATCTGAAATTTTCAGCTCTTCTAATCCATATAGTACCCCCTGCCTATGACCTATCTTAATTAGCTTATGGGATCATGGATCCTGTACATAACAAGAAGATGAAGTAAAAGAAACTGAGAAAACAAAATCACATAATTGATTGACCGAGACAAGATTCAAAGTAAGATTAGGAATATGATGTTGGTGCAGGAAGCACCAGCTAATCAAACTTGTATTTTGATATTGGAAAGGTTCAAAGTTAAGTTTTATTATTATTCTAACAAGTTAAATTGAGTGTGCAGTAAAGTCTTAAGTGATCTTAGGCAAAGGAAAGTCCTAGTTGAGGCTAGGTAGGTGTAAAGTCCTAACTGCGGTTAAGCAAGTGGAAAGTCCTAGCTGCGGTTAGGCAATGAAGTCCCGGTCCGAAGGAATAGGCAAAGTCTTGGCGGGTCATGGACGTTGGTCGAAGTCCTAGAGTTGAGGATGCTAGGTGAAAATCTTGAGGGTCGCAGACACCAGGTGGAAGATTGGACGGGTCAGGGATCGAACGTCCAGCATAAAGTCCTGATGTCTCGGACGCTGAGCAAAAGTCCAGACGATTTGGAAGACCAGTCTGGCAAAAGGTAATCTCTCCTGAGAGGAGTAGGTTAGGATGCATTCTCTGAAGTGAGAATATTAGGGGTCAATCTGACTTAGAGTTTCAACAAAACTCAAAGTCAGGACCGGACAATCTGAAGGTCGTCAAAACTTAATTATGCTTCATATGTTATTGGTTGGACTAACTTTATTTTATAGGAAAAAGAGGCTGGCAAAAAGCTAGTGTGGGTGCTTAGAAGGAGTGTGGGCGCCCAGACTGGCTTCATTTAGGAAGAGCCCCTGGGCGGGTGCCAAGCAAGGCACCTAGGGGTCCGGGTGCTAGGAGGTGCTCCAGGCACCCAGACGACCAACATTCCATCTTCTCGTTGAGCTGGAGTATGACAAGTGGCTGACCCACATCAGAGATCCAGGTGCCCGGAGGGGGTCAGGGCGCCCAGAAGCGGATAAACTCAAGGATGAATTTTTTACGAGAGCTCGCCACATCAGCACGGTCCAAGCGCCCGGGAGGTGGTCCATGTGCCCGGAGGGAATCTTGGTGCCTAGACGTGGCTATAAAAGGAGGCTTCAACCAGTAGTTATAGGACATCAACTTAAACAACTTCCGCTTCTGCGTGCTGCTCCGAAAAGGCCTCTACGACTTCCAAAAGCTGCTCCGATGACGACTATACTACAAATCTAATTCTCCAAGTTGTCAGTATCTTTTTTTTTATTGAAGTTAGTTATTCAATTGTAATCCTTCTTGTAACTTTTCAAATTGATTAGTGATTTCCTAACAAAAGTATTGTCACTTGCGGGCCTTGGAGTAGAAGTCTCCATAGACTCCGAACCAAGTAAATCTTGATCATGTTCGCGTTGCCTTTTGTGTCTATTTTCTTTTTGTCTCTTTCTTTATTCTACTATCGCTTGTCTCTCTGAGTTTTAAATGAATGTGAAAGCCATGAGCACTATTCATCCCCTCCTCTAGTGCTTTTGATCCTATAATTAGTATCAGAGTAGGGTCGCTCTGAATTGGTGAAACCACCGTTCGAGCAAAATTTTTTTGTAGTTTTTGCATCTTGAGATTTTCGGAGTCGATCAGAATCAGTGTTGTCACCCCTTCTGATATTTTTTTTCGATCAAGCTTTTTATTTATCGAAGTTGGTGTAACACGACTCTAATTCTTTAGTGGTTTCATAAGTTCGTTATACCACACTGCTAATCTAAGACCAAGTCTTGGGACAAGTCTTCTTATTTGTTTTGTATGTGCGAGGTTCTTTTTATCAATGGCCCATCGAAAAGGCTATAGTACTGCTCACCCGCCTCTTTTCACCAGTGAGGACTTCGGTTATAAGAAAGGATGGATGAAGAACCACTTGAAGATGCAAGTCAAAATGTAGATCATCATCCAAACCGGCTTCTCACTATTAGTACAGGGCGCACCAGACGATCTAACCTGTATTTTGATAATGGCAAAGGGTTCAATATTAAGGTTACTTGTTGTCTAATAAGTATAAATAAGCTTGTAGAAAAGTCCTAAGTGTTCTTAAGTAAAAGTCCTAGTGGATTCTAGGCAGGTGGAAAACCCTAGGGGGAGGTAACCCTAGGTCCTAGGGGGTGGTAACTCTAGGTTATGGAAAGTCCTAGCTACAGTTAGGAAATGAAGTCCTAGTCTAGGGGACTGGGCAAAGTCTTGGTGGGTCGAGGACTTTGGGTGAAATCCTAGAGTTGAGAACTCTAGGTGAAAATCCTGGGGGCCGTGGACCAGGTGAAAGTCTAGACGAGTAGTGGAGCCGACGTTCAATATGAAGTCCTGAAGCCTCAGACGCTGAGCAAAAGTCCAGATGGTCTGGAGGACCAGTCTAGTAAAAAGATAATTTCTCCTTAAAGGAGTAGGTGAGGACACATTCCCTGAAGAGGGAACAGTATGCGTCGGTTTGACCTACGGTTTCTGTGAAATCCAAAAGTCAGAACCATCCGGACTGTCAAAGTTATATTTTATACTATTTGCCTATTTCTCCAACTCTATTTTGCAGGAAACTAGCATTTTATAGGTTGAAGTTTATATCCTTGATCGGTCAACCGAACGGCCAGATCTGTCGGCTAAACCTCGGAGATCATATCAGCTTGTAGCTAAGGTTCAATAAAGGGATCGATCAACCGAACCTAGGGTTCAGTCGATTGAACGGTGGATAGGCGCTGACTCAATTATATCGGGTTGATCAGACCAGATAAGCTAGCGAGGAAAGTGGGATCGGTCGACCAAACGAAGACTCATCCGAAGCGGCAACATTTGGGCGAAAAGTCGAGCGAGTTCAACAGGTTCAGTCGACTGAACAGCTGGATCGGTCGATTGATCAACGTCGAGTCAAACCTGATTTCAAGATTAGTGGATCTAGATCAAATCTACCTTGGCTATAAAAGGGGCCTCGACCAGTACATCGAGATAACCAAAACAGAACAACTTCTATTTTTGTGTGTGTTGCTCCAACAATCAACGAACAACTGCTAATCCTTTGTTATTGGTAAACTTTGTTGTTAATTTCAATACTTGTAATTGTTATCTTTATAAAGATTTCTCAAGCTTATAGTAATTGTCCAACGAAAGTGATCAACTATCGTGGGCCTTGGAGTAGGAGTCATCACAGACTCTGAACCAAGTAAATCCTACTTGTGTTTGTGATTGTGTTTTTACCTTCCGCTGCGTCTTACTTTGTGATTTATGAAAAATGAACGTGAAAGCCATGAGTGCTATTCACCCTCCCCCCTAGCATGCATCGATCCTACAATTGCTATTAGAGTGAAGCTGCTTTGAATTGGTGAAACCACAATCGAGCAGGGGGTTCCTTTTTTTTGGAAAAGAAAATTGTATATTGTTTTTGTTTATAACATATTCTTACGCCTTTTATTTTTTCCCTTCATTTTTTTTTTAAATTCACTTTCATTTTTTTCACCATTAATCAGAGTTAGTGAAATATCATATTTAACAAAATATGTTTAAATATATTTTTATTATTTTATTATTTTATTATTGGTAAAATACCCTTATTTTATTTTTTTCTAACACTACTAATCTAAGACCAAGTCTTAGGATATTTTGTCATTTATTTTTGTGTGCGAGATTCTTTAATAGACCACTAAGAAGGCTATAACACTGCTTGCCCACCACTATTCTCTAACGAAGATTTTAGCCACGGAAAGGGCCGAATGGAGTACTATCTAAAGACCGAGGTAGAAATGTGGATCATCATCCAAACAGGCCTCTCCCTACAAGTCGACGCCATCGGAGAACTTGCGTCATGCAAAAACTAGGACACATACTTGATGAAAAAGATTGAGGTTGATGGCAAGGCGATTCGAGCCCTACAATGCAGATTAACTAAAGAAGAGCTGAACTGAGTCGGCCCATTTTCAAGCACCAAAGACTTATGTGAGAAGCTAATCGAATTGCATGAAGGGACTTCCGATACTAAGGTAAGTAAAAAAGATTTGATTCTAAATAAATTATATAATATAAAAATACAGAAGGGTGAGATGGTGAGCCAACTACATGCACGCATCTAAGACCGTCTCAATGGTCTCTATGCAATTGGTCAAAAGGTGGAAAATTGTGACCTCATCACGTATGCACTAAATGTCTTTCCTAGAAATACCTTGTGGGCATCAATGGTAGATGCTTACAAGGTATCTAAGGACCTTTCTTTAATTAGATTAGATGAATTATTTTTTAACTTTGAACTTCATGAATAGACTAATGCACTACCAATTAAGAAAGGTATTGCTTTGGTTGTAAGTACAAACAAAACAAGGGAACCAAAAGCCAAGCGCCGGACCAAACCTGAGTCCAAAGATGAATTAGACTCAAAAGAAGATGAAATCACTACCGAACTAGTCAAACTAGTTTAGAAAGCACTCAAGAAGAAAAAGGTGACTCAATCAAACATGAAGGCCAAGTCTGGAGTTACCTGCTATGGCTGCAACTAGAAGAGACACTACAAACCAGAGTGTCCAAACCAGAAGCAAAGAAGAAGGAAGGCCTTGAAAGCAACGTGGTCTGAATCTTTAAAAGATTCCGATAAATAACACGAGCAAACAAGCATCCTTGCTCTACTAGTACAAGCGTGCGTTGCCAAAATAGAGTTTGAATATGAAGCCGAATCAAAAATAGAGTCTAAAAGAAGTCACAAAATCTGTATCCATTTATGAAGGGCCAAATAATAATGTAGGTTCTCTAATTGCTAATACTCAAGTCGATGATTTACAAAATTTAATTTCATATCTATTAAGGAAGTTAGCCAAATCTAATATCTGGGTCAAGTCACTCCAAAAGGAGGTAACAACTCTTAAAAAAGTGGCTAACCCAAGCTCCTTGACTGAATCTATTCAGACTAGAACTTCAACTCAAGTCCAACAACTTGAGGATAAAAATTTTAGCCTAAAAAGTCAAGTCAAGGAATTGAAGGTGTAACGACCTGGCCCCTTGGGCGGCCCTGTAACGACCCGGCCCCTCGGCCCCTTGGGCGGCCCAACTGGCGACCCCTTATGTAGTCGACCAACGACCCTCGACTGTGTTGCTACTCACTAGGTCTTCCCACCCCTGGCCAGTGGATTTTTGCCTTCCCTAGGATTCGAACTCTAGACCTCCAGGCTAAGTACTAGAGTTTATGAATCCTGGTAGCCAAGTGAGCAATACATATCATACCAGTGAGACATAAGTCAGCCCATCATCATTACTTGCTATCATTAATGCTTCAGCTATAAGCATACTTAATCTTAATAAACATTTCTTACTAATCATGATAGAACAAAAATGCATAAAGTTGTGAGAATGTACTTTCTTACTTGGAAGCTGCAAGATCAATGCTTGATGTGTGTGTAACAAAAGGATCGAACTGCTCTGATACCAAACTGTAACGACCACCTTTCTCATACCCTAACTTAGGTACGAACATTACCTTTTTTTTTAAAAGACATTGTTATTTGCACTTCGTTTGATTCAGAAATCTAGTTTGAACTTGTATGGCACACGACCGTGTAACCTTTCCAGAGGCTAAGCCTCGCATGGCCGTGTGTGGCACACGGCTGTGTAACTTTTCTAGAGGCTAAGCCTCGCATGGCTGTGTGTGGCACATGGCCATGTGACTTTTGCAGAGGCTAAGCCTTGCATGGCCGTGTGTGGCATATGGCCATGTGACTTTTCCATAGGCTAAGCCTCGCATGACCATGTGTAGCTCACGGTCGTATAACATTTTCCAGAGGCTAAGCCTCGCATGGTTGTGTGTGGCACACGGTCGTGTAACCTTTCTAGAGGGTAAGCCTCGCATGGTCGTGTGTGGCACACGACTGTGTAACTTTTCCAGAGGCTAAGCCTCGCATGGCCGTGTGTGGCACACAAACGTGTAACTT
>JBBMJZ010000126.1:123775-138134 GCA_037833815.1 Zingiber zerumbet
AATTCTTTTAATTCATATTAAATTGTTTGTATCTTTCATTATAGAATTTTATTATTCTATTAGGAGAAAGAAAGATTCTGCAACCGTACGATATTGTAATAGAGTTATATTTTGTTGCATTTTGAAGATATCATTTTTTTTTTTTTTTTTTTTTTTGACAACATAAGTGCATGTTTACAAAATTTGCGATAATAAATTTAGAGTAATTGATCTCTAATTCCATCCGCCTTAACCAGTATTCGATTAAAATTGAATGAAGTGAATTAATCTAAACCGAACGATTAAATTGAGTAAATTATTTTTTTTAATTAACTGATTAAATTTTTCAATAAAATTCTAATAAATCGAACCGATAAAATATCGATTAATTCAATCAAATTAACCGAATTTATTACAAATTTATTCATTAGTTAGGAATTTAATTCACTTATTTAGGAATTTAATTTTTTTATAAATTTATTCAATTTAAGTGAATAAAAAATTTTAAAACCGAAATTGAACTAAATTTTATTTGACATCGCTAAGTTTTTCTAGGAAAAGAAAATTAAAATTTTGAAATAACCGGACTAAATTTTTAAATTCATTCAGTTTATTCAGTTTAACTAAACTTTTACTCATCCTTATTTATGGTGGGTTTTCGTATTATTTCAGGTATACAATTCGATCTTTTTGGTAAGATTTTCAATTTCATACATTTTAGTCAAAATGTTTATCGATGATACGGCGTATAGTGGGTGACCCCAAGGATAATGTGGGGTCAATGGTCAAGATGACATGACAGTCAAAAATCAAGAAAATGTGACAGTCAAAGTCCCCAAGACTTGGCTCCCCTCATTTCTCATAGGCACACTGCTAGTTTACTTCCGGTCGGCCCCAGCGCCGGCTGAATCCCAAGACTTTGTCCATCACTTTTCCTGGGCACGACTCCTAATATACTCCCAGCCACCCCCAACGTCGGTCGGATCACTAAGGCTCCACCCATCACTTCTCTTAGGCACGACTCCTAATCTACTCCCGGTCGATCCTAGTCGAACCCAGCCCCAGGGTTCCGTCCATCACTTCTCCTGGACACAACTCCCAGTCTACTTCCGACCAGCCCAGCACCGACCGAACCCCAGGGCTCCGCCCATCACTTCTCCTAGGTACTGCTCCCCGTCTACTCCTGGTCGGCCCCAGCACCGACCGAAAACTAGGGTTCTGCTCATCACTTCTCATAGGCACTACTCCCAGTCTACTCCCCGATTGGACCCACCCCCAGGCTCCGCCAATCACTTCTTCTAGGCACAACTCCCGGTTTACTCCCAGTCGGGCCTAAGGCAGATTGGATCCCTAGGGCTCTGTCATCACTTCTCATAGACACAACTCCCAGTTTACTCTTGGTTAACTCTGTTGGTGCGGTTAGCACTAACGGTCTAATTCGAGTTTTGATGGATGACAAATTAGGTTAAGTTAGTTGTGTTGTGATCTAACACTCTGATTGAGTGTGCAGGAGAAGTCCAGACAGGTCAACGGGTTGACCGGATGTCTAGCACGAAGCCCAGCTAGGTCGACGGGTCGACCGGATAGCTGACACAAAGTCCAAGCGGGTCAACGAGCTGATCGGACGCTTGACATGAAGTCCAGCTAGGTCGACGGGCTGACCAGATAGCTGGCACGAAGTCCAGACGAGTCGAAGGGCTGACCGGACGTCTGGCAGGTAAGTGAAGGTAAGTCACTGGAAGGGAGTGACTGTGAGGACGCATTCCCGGGAAGGGAACTTAGGCGACAATCCGACTTAGAACCATTTCGGAACTCTAAGTCGAGATCTTGACTAGATTCCGGTCTCCGTGAGACAGAATCTAATTACTATTCTTTTCTGATCATAAATTGTACTAACACTTTGTTTTGCAGGATATACATTTTGTATTTATGCTTCGGACTAACATTTTCTTGTAGGGAATTGAAGATGCTGGAAAATGGAGTCCGGGAGCCCGGAAGGACCCGGGCGCTCGGAATGTAAGTCTTATCTCCAACGAGCCTCGCCACGTGGAGTACCCTAATTCACTGTGCTACGTCACATTCCAAACGCCCGGAAGGGATCCGGGCTCCCGAAACCTCCTATATAAGGAGGGTGAAGGGTGAAGCAAATTTAGAACTCACAACGACAAGATCTTCTACTGTCTGCTCTGTTGTGCTCCTGCGAGACTGCGAAGGCTCTCCGACAAAGCGTTGTCTTTTGGTCTTTTAAATTTCTGTCAGTATATTTTTCTAGCATTCCTATAAATTTAAATTATAATCAAATATTCAAATTGCTAGTGAATTGCCCAACGAAAGCACTCAACGAGTGTGGGCCTTAGAGTAGGAGTCAAAGAAGGCTCCGAACCAATTACTTGTGTTAGCATTGTTCTCTTCTCGTGTTTTCCGCTGCGTACTTACGATATTTTTTAATCGCTATTCACCACCCCTTTTAGCGAACTCATCAATCTAACAGTTATAGATTCTATCTATGAGGCGGAATACATTGCAGCTTCTGAAGCAACAAAGGAAGCAGTTTAGATCAAGAAGTTAGTTATTGAACTTGGAGTGGTTCCATCCATTGTTGAAGCATTACCTGTTTACTACAACAAAATTGAAGCCATTGCACAAGGAAAGGAACTGAGGTCTCATCAGCGATCAAAACATGTGTTTTGTCATTATCATCTGATCAGGGAGATCATTAGTAGAAAAGAAATACAACTTGAGAAAATTTTCACTGAAAAGAATCTAGCGGATTCTTTGACAAAGGCTCTACTACAAAGCAAGTTTGAGAGTCACGTCTATGCTTATAGTTCAGGACACTGTGGTGATTGGCTTTAGGCCAAGTGGGAGTGTTAAAATTTGAAGGATGTCTTAAGGCAATCGCCTTACGATTTTTTCTATTTATTTATAGATTCACTATTTAAGTGCATATTATATGTTTAATTACATTAAACTCATTTACTGAATGCCCATAATATAATTCGTATCATGAGAGAATTTATGATTGGATTGTAACTAGTGATTATCTCTACATATGCAATTATGAATATATTAAAATTTTCCTAGTCGTGGAATTGATGCATTAAGACACTATCAATTTTGTAAGACTAGCACGGGTTATACTTGGTTCGACCAAGCAGCTGTTTTCTCACTAGCTATAGATATTGGGATATCGAGAGTTAAACATGGATGCTGGTTATGGTAACTAGTTCATTGGAGTGACTCGCTGTAAGACTTCATATGATTCTCTACATATATATAGATATGTCTGTGAGTTCTTACTGCGGCACGAGTGAAAGTTTCCTTCGACTTGAGATATACAAGTTATCTTGGTCATGAAGACTTATACTTTGACATCTTAAGCAAGCATCTCATTGAGATGTGGACCTGGGATGATTGGGTATAGGTTGAAATGTCTGACGATAATTTGGATAGCCCACAAAGAATTCACCGCTCCTTGCGAGGAGATGTATACCCTATGACCACTCATTAGGATTATTACTCAAAGTCTTTGGTCAAAGCATCACATGTTAAGAGTGCGAGACTCTTGTACTTACGAGTAATTTCAATCCGTAGAATGAGAAAGTATTACTTAAGCTAGGTGTGACGTAGTCAGCATAGTGGGGACAAGACATATAGACCATGTCCTGAACCAAATTGGTATAAGACAAGTGAAAGGAACGAGACATGACTCACTGTAGCTGCTGAAGGATTTAGAATTAATTCTAAAATTAACTATGATTTTCTGGTTAATTATGGATCATGATGTACTACTAGGTGTCACTCATAATCATTCTATAATTAAGTAGTTAATTATGGACGACCAAGATAAACCGGGAACCTATTGGGTCACACGCACTAACGAGTCTCTAAAAAACATAAAACAAATCAAAGAATAGGATTTTTAGATCAAGAGATAAATGTTTGGTTGGACCATACATAAGATAAATATAGAAATATTTATCTCAATGGAAACACGGATGTGTCACATCTCTTATGGAAGTGTTGGACCATATTTAGTTTAATCATGAATTAGTCTTGAACCAACTTGGTTTAGCTGTGAACCAAATCAAGGGGTAAATGATCTAATTTTTAGTTAAGGAATAATGGGTTGGATTTGGGCTTTCTAATCTAACTCATTAATGAGGGCTATATATTGATATAGTTGAGAGAAAATTAAACACATGAGATCATTAATTGGCATGTAAGATTTTTGGAAAACCTTAACCCAATTTCTCTTCTCCTCTCCCTCTCCCCTCTCTCTTTGCTGCCACCAACAAGGGGAAGCCCTTCCCCTTGTTGCCATGACCACCATAAGGAAGAAATCTCTTCCTTGTGTGCTTCTCTTCCTCTTCCTCTTCCTCTTCCTCTTGATCCCTCTTCTTCGCTCGTGGCTAGTAACTTCTGAAAGAGAGGCTTGGACTCAAGGAGTTGTCTTGAGGAGCTTAGAGTGGATACGAATAGAGGCGAGGTTCGATAACGTCGCTACGGTTGATGCCCTTCTCATTACAGGTCATTTATAAGGTACAACTAGCGTAAATTTACTTTTTGTAAAAATGTAATTATGTGATTATATTTAGCATATTGTATCCTTGTATGCATGTGTTGTGTGTGATGTAATAATTTAGGAATTATTATTATTTTATTTTTTACTGCGCATGTTTATGAAACATGTTTTAGCACACACAGTATCGGACATATCCCAACATCTTCTTGCTCCAGTGTCAATGAATGACGCTCCCCCTCAATCCTTAAAGTGGAGGTCTCTCTAATTTCTTTATCCTCCTAATTCGAATGAAATGAAGAGTATGCCCCTTTGCCTTTGTCCTTGTGCCTCTCTTAAGGATAGACCTTCTTTAATTTCCTCTTTGGATATTGAGCACCTCTCAACCTTTGAATCCTCTTCCTTTCCCTTTTGATCTAATGAGTTGTCCTCTTTGGATTCTACTTGATTTGGTGTAGTGGAGGTTCTTCATAGATTCTTGCCAACTTACTTCAAAGCTCCTTGGCATCTTTATAATCTCTAATCTTGCATATAATTGTGCTTGGCAGTAGATTAACCAACAATTTGGCCACTTCATTATTGGCCTCGCATCTTCGAATTTGCTCCTCGCTCTAATTACTTCTCTTAATGAGCTTGCCTTTTTAATCCTTCGAAGCTTTAAAGCCTTCCATTAGAGCAAATCATTGCTCTATCTTCATTATCAAAAAATTTCTGATCCTTGATTTCCAAATATCGAAACTTGTCCTTGTGAATAGTGGAGGCATCCTTGTGTCGAATTCGAGTCCATCTCGAAAATCTATCTTGAAGTTAAGCTCCTTTTCGATGAAGTCTTTGACTTTAGGGCATCAACTTCTTCTTTTTCCTCTAGCTCGTTGTCATTTCTAGTGATGAGCCAGGTGAAGAGTGGTCTTGCTCTGATACCACTTGTTGGGACACTTCAGAACTAGAGGGGGGGGGGTGAATAGCTCTCTCGCTTCGATGATGATTTGTAGCAGAATAGACTTGAAGTAATTCTAATGGCTTGATTTACTTGATATCCACCTCAAGAAGGGGTGACTAATCCAAAGATCCATGCTGAGCACACTTCCCACTATAAAATATACTCCTTCTCGGAACAATCCGGAGGTGGAAAAACCTCCACAACTCAAGAGTAAGAAATACTATTGGTCCCTTCTGGCTGGCAAGAGAGGAGAGGGAGGGGGGGGGAGAATTGCCCTGCACAATATAAAATAAACAAAATACCTTTCTTGACTTTTAAAACTAAATTAAGGCACACTTATGAAAGTAGAGGCAGATCTTTTTACTTGGTTTGCAATCAAAAAATTGTTAGTCCAAGACATTGAAAGCTCACTATCAAATCTCCTTTTGGCAGAGAAGCCTCTTACAGTAGTTAAAGCACTAGCTCACAAAGTATAACAGAAGAGAAGATTGTTTACAAGTATTGTTCTGATTACTAAGATCAGGGCAGTATTTATAGCCTTGGTCTAGGCGTCTAGAAGGGTTCCGGGAGCTTGGGTGTGGATAAAGCTTTATCCACGGCACAACGGGTCGCAAACAGCCCGACGAAAATAGAATTTTCTGGTCCAGGCACTTGAACCAGGTCGGGGCGCCCGGACGGTGTTGATACGGTCCCCTTAGATAAGGCACCCCCGGGGGTGCCTAGACTTGGTTTAGGTGTCTCGGACAATCAACATCTTATTGACTGTCCGATTTCTCCCCATTCTAGCTTCGTTCACTTGGGTGATTTTGACCATCTGGAATAAGACTCACCCGCACCTATTTTCTAGCCTTCTCCTCAAGCAAGGTTCCGCTCTAACTTCTTGTCCCTCGAAAATGCCTCGAGTTTCCTTCTCGTCCGCCAGCGTACTCTTCTATAGCTCCTCATCCCTCAGATGCACCAAGCCCGTCGACTCTCTCTCATACCATCATTCTCGCTAGCTGCGTGTTACGCTCGACTTCTTATGCTCCTAAGTTCCTGCACACTTAGATACAAGGGTCAAATCACAACAGGACCTAACTTGACTTAGTTGATCGCATCAAAATTATTACGAGGTACTTACAATCTCTTCCTTTTTGATATGAGCAAACCAAGTTAAGTTAGGGTAAAAACAAAAACAAATAACAATAAGGTAACAAGTATAAATTTTATAATTAAAAAAATGTGCAAAAATCAAGATGTACCCTCTGCAAAGACTTAACATCTTATTCTCCCCCATCACATTAAAAATAGGGGTCTGCTATGAAAATAACTTGAAGTAAATTTAAATTAGAGTTTAAGAGATAAAAATACAGTGACTATCATCAAAAAAAAACCATGAACTTTAAATTTTAAAAATCTAGATTGTTACAATTTATAAACTATTTTTGGAAAAAATAATTTGAAAAATATTTTTAATTATGGAAAATTATGAAAACTTTTATAATGGTTAAATAGCTATATCCAAATTAGAGATAAAATTTTCACAAAAAATTAAAATTAATTTAAGTAGTAATAAATTCTTTTCTGCGTAAAGATATATTTTCTTTAAAAATTGCTTACAAATAGTTTCGAAGCTCAAACAATTGTAAAAAAATTTCAGAACGTGTATTATAGCAAGTTGCTTTGCAGAAAAAATAAATTTTTTTAAAAAATAATTTTTGTAAGAATTTTTATTATTAAAAGTAGCATTTGGATAAATAATTCATATAAAATTCAATAACTACAAAAAATTTTTGAAAATATTTTGTTGAACAGAGAACATGATAAATTTTTATCGGAAAATGAAGTTTGCATAAATTACTCTATGAATTATTTTTGAATAAAAAAAATATGATTTTTGTTAAAAAGTTCATAAAAAATAATTTAACAATCAGAAAAATTTAAAAATTTTCCTATAGATAAGTGATGAAGCCCTCTTTCTCGAAAAAATTAAAGTGAAAATTGATTTCCAATAGAAATTATACAAAACAATTTTATTTAGATAATTCCAAGTAAACAACAAAAATTAAATTAATTCAAAAGTATGATATGCATAAAAAATTAATTTAAGTATGATTTGGAACCCAATATAAGTTTCTTCTTACCGGATTAATCAAAAATTTTCTCATAATATATTTTTCTGATATTCTTTTAATTTGACCCTTATGATATCTAAAGTGTCAATTTAATCTTTTGAAATTTGAAATAGCTATATTCGAACATGCAAAATTATTTAAATTTTCTATTTTCTATTTTTACTTTTACTTTTTTATTTTTTATTTTTAGGTTGTCAAAATCTTCTAATCGACCAGTTGTTACTAAAGTTATTTTTAACTCACTATTTTCTTTTAATAAATTTTTATTATCATTTTCTAATTGACAGAAATTTTTGGATAAAATTTTAATAAATTTAAATAACTGGTCAGGAGGTAGAGATCGTACCTGACTTACCTTGTCGATCTCATTATCTGATGGTCCCCCTATAGAGCTGCTTTCTTCTTACGTTACTCCCCCTTCATCGATGCTCTCGATACTCATCTCCGATGAACTTGTTCCATCATCTTCTTGGTGACTTGCCATCAATGCAAGTCTGACATAGGCTACGATGCCCAAATCTAATGATGATGTTTCATCCCGTGTCGCCTTTAAATTCTTGTGTTTCTTCTGGGTCACTCTTTTATCATTTTCCTTATCTTTGTCCTTATTCTTCAGTTTTGGGTAGTTGTCTTTGACATGCCCTTCTTTGTTGCAATGATAGCATCTCACTTTGTTTTCCTTCTTTTGGCCTGCACTTGATTGAGTTTATTAGTTCTAAAAAACTTTTTGATTTTTCTTACCATAAATGTTGTTTTGTTATCGTCAAGGGACATTTTAGAATTTGGTTCTTCTATTTTTCCTTTACGTCAATGTTTTGCTTTAACTCCTTCTTTAGATCTGCATATCTTAACTCATGAATTTCAAAAGTTAAAAAAAGTTCTTCTAAATTACTTACTTCTAAGTCCCTAGAGATGAAGTATGCATCTACTAGGGTTGATCATTCAGGAGTCCTAGGAAAAGTGTTAAGCGTGTATCTTAGTGAATCTCAGTTGGTTGCCTTTTCTCCGAGATTTGTGAGTCCAGTGATGAGTTCTTTGATTTTAGAGCAGAGGTGTGCGATGGTTTTTCCTTTTTCTAACCGAAGGTTGCTGATCTAGTTCCAGCAAGTCCCGTCTCATGAGTTTTGCCTCCAAGGTTCCTTTGTGTAGTTCTAAGAATTTCTCCCAAAGTTCCTTGGCTCACTCATAGACTCCAATCTGGTTGACTTCTTGTGGAGGTAAAATACTTAACAGATGAATTCTGCCTTATCATTTGCCACGAAGTTGACTTCTTTTTTGTCTATTGATGTTCTTCTTTGTCTTTCCCTTATCATTTGGTGCTATAAAATCATACTTCATTATTATTAATAATTTAAAGTCAATTTTAAAAAATACCTCCATCTTTTTCCAAATTGCGGAATTCCCCTTGAACTTAGGTGGGTAGATGCTCGGTCCGACAATCGTCTTCTGTGCTTCGTTCTGCGATTAGTCCTTCTGAAGCGGTTGTACTCTGATATCACTTGTTGGTCCCTTGCAACTAGCAAGAAGGGGGTGAATTACCCTGCACAATATAAAATAAACAAAAAACCTTTCTCGACTTTTTAAACTAAATTAAGACACTTGTTTAATAGTAAACTAATTAAAAAGAATGTAGAGGCAGATCTTTTTACTTGGTTTGTAATCAGAATATTTTTAGACCAAGATGTTGAAAGCTCACTATCAAATCTCCTTCTGGCAGAGAAACCTCTTACAACAATTAAAGCATTAGCTCATAAAGTATAACAGAAGAGAAGATTGTTTATAAGTGTTGTTCTGACTACTAAGATCAGGGTTGTATTTATAGCTTTGCTCCGATAGCCTGAAAGGGTTTCGGGCACCTGGGTGTGGATAAAATTTTATCCACGGTGCAACGGATCACAACGGTTCGGTGATGATAGAATTTTCTAGTATGGGTGTCGGACCAAGTCAGGGCGCCCTGACCGTGCTAATACGATCCCCTTGGATGAGGTGCCCCAGGGGATGCTTAGGGGATCAGGGCACCCGAACCGTCCGGGTGCTTGGACTTGGTCCAGGCACCCCAGACAGTCAACATTTTGTTGACTGTCTAATTTCTCCTCATTATAGCTCTATTCACTTGAGTGATTTCGACTATCCGGAATAGGGCTCACCCAAACTAATTTTACGATCTTTTCCTTGAGCAAACTTCTACTCCGACTTTTTATCCCTCGAAAATGTTGCGCAATTCCTTCTCGTCTGTCAGCGTATTCTTTCGCAGCTTCTCGTTCCTCGGACACACCGAGCCCGTCGACTCTCTCTCGTGGCTTCCTTCTCGCTAGTTGCTTGTTTCGCTCGACTTCTTATGCTCCTAAGTTCCTACACACTTAAATACAAGGATCAAACCACAATAGAACTCAACTTAACTTGGTTGATCACATCAAAAGTACGACAGAGTACTTACAAAAATAACTTGAAACAAGAAGTAAATATACAAATACAAATGAAAAACATTCTTAATTGATCTCTTGTTGCTTGTGAATGCCTTTTGTAAGCTTGGAAGTGTAGCAACACTTCAGCCCTAAGCTTCCAAAAACTTGCGGAGAAGATAGAGTAAAGTGGAGAGAATTTGTGTCAAGAACTCTAATGAAACAATGTTAATCAAACCTTTTTCTAGGGTTACTGTTGGTACCTTAATCGATTAAGCCTCTTCTTAATTGCTTACCACATTAGCAACCTACTTCAAACGACTAGTTTTTCAAACTTAATCAATTATCCTAATTGAGTAAACCTTCCTAATCGATTAGCCTAATTGATTAGGAAGCTTTTGAAGGATCATATACGATAGAGGGGGGTGAATATCGCTTTTTAAAAACTTTTATTTTGAAGCATTTAAAACTCGAGTAGTGAAGCGGAAAATAAAAGACTCATTTTAGTTACTTGGTTCAGAGCCTATGTTAACTCCTACTCCAAGACTCAGATCCTTGATCATACTGTTGGGCAATTCACTAAAACCCATCTTTCCAAAATCTCCAGAAAAAAGTAATTTGTACAATGAAATGTGTAAGATAGTAACAGTCTACTATCTTACTTGAAATTAAGTACAAAGCAAGCTAAATAAAAATATACTGACACTAGATAGAAGATAGAGCTTGGTCGGTACTTTTTGGATGGAGCAACTGCTTGCTTGAAGGTGAGTAGTAGAGTAGTAGCACGAACAGTAGCTTTGCACAAAGATGAATTGAAACAGATGCCCCTACCTTATACCTCAAGCTCCCCTTTTATAAGCATCGTTTAATCGACTTAGAAACTCATCGGTTTACTGATCCGTTCGGTCGACCGAACCTCCTATCGGTCGACTGGATACACTCTCTTCCTTCTTCACTAAGATCCGATCTTCGAGTATTTATGAGTTTTAATTGTTCGGTAGATCGATCCTCTTATTCGGTCAACCGAATAGTGAATTTCCCTATTCATCGAGATTCACACTTAATGCATCATTAATGAAGTGATCATTTGGTCAATCAATACTTGTGTTTAGTTGACCGATCAGGCTGCCTTCCATCTTTGCTTTTGATTAATCTAATATGTGTCACGTCTGTATGGTTCAGTCGACCGATCCATAGGTTTGGTCGACCGATAAACTTCGGTTTTTACAAAACAGAGTTAAAATGAAAACTCCTGCAAAATAGAGTTAGCACAGTAATATAAATAATAGTAAAATGCATGAGTAGTAATAGACAGTAAAACTGTCTTGATTTCAACTTGGAAACATTCCCAGTAATCTTATGTGGTCGGCCCTATGCTTGGGCTCCAAACAATAGCCAACCACCCCTTGGCTCCAAGCTAGGCTTGGCCGGCCATAGCCCACAGAGGATAATCCAGTCTGGGCCAAGTAGAGATTCTTCTACTATTTTGGGTTCAATTTTAGAAATTAATGGTATTTAACTTAGACTTCTAATTGATGATCTAGTTTGAACTCTAAGGTCTGGGTCACCTATTATTTATTCAGCTGGGTGGTCTAAGCTAACACTTATTGTTCTAGATTCAATTTGTCTTTGGTCATTTTCTTATGGCTGATTTGGTTCATCTTTGTGCTCATTTATTTGATTTAAATTTTCACTTGCTCCCCTAGATTTGTGTTGGACCTAACGAAGTCTATGGGTTGGTATTGAGTTTGATTTGAGTTAGTTTCTTTAGAGTTAGTATTTTCATCGAATTTCACATTGGTTGTTTCCTCAATTCTTAGTATAGTTTTTGTAAGTACCCTAGGGTAGTTTTAATGTGGTTAACCAAGTTCAATTAGGTCATGTTGTATTTGATCCTTGTGTCTAAGTGTGCAGGAGCTTAGGAACACAAGAAGTCGAGTGAAAAGACGTAGCTAGTGAGAAGGATGACACGGGAAGGGAGTCAACGGGCTCGGTGCATTCGAAGGGCGAGGTGCTGTAAAAGAGTACACTGGCGGAAGAGAAGGACGTGCATGGTGATCCGAGGGATGAGAAGCCAAGGAGGAAGGCTGCTCAAGGAGAATGTCAGAGTTAGGTTTGAGTAAGTTCAATTCGGACGACCAGAGCATCACCCAAGTGAGTGGAGCGAAAAATAGTTAACAAGGGGCCTTCAAAAGCTTGGAAGACGCCTTCGATGAACAGTGCAAAGACGCCTTTTAGCCGATAAGAGGCACCTTCCAGTGACCGTTAGTGGAAATAAAGTTTTATCTTCAATGGATAAAATTTATCTCATGGAAGGTGCCTTGGACCATCTTGGAGGCGTCTTCCAACCTCAGATAGAGTTTTCCAGGGGCTATAAAAAGACCCCTCGAGGTAGGAAATAATCAACAATTGTAAGAGGCTTCTCCACCTGCAACGGATGAGATCTTTTAGTGTCTTTCACTGCCTTAGATTAACAACTATCTAGATTGTAACCAAGTAAAATTTTAGCCTCTTAATTTTTGGAATCATTTGAATTAGATTCATCTGATACGTGTGCTTCATGCTTAAAAGATAACATGACATAGTTACCTTTTATTTGAAAAAGGTGAACAAGAGTATGACGTATTGAGTCTTATACATACCGATGTATGAGGGTAAATGTCAACTCATGCACAAGGAAGTTATAACTACTTCATCACCTTTATCGATGATCACTCACGATTTGGGTATATATATTTATTGAAATACAAGTTTGAGGCTTTGAAAAGTTTAAAGGGTTCAAAAATGAAGTAAAGAAACAACTTGACAAAAGTATTAAAATACTTCGATTCGATCGAGGTGGTGAATACTTAAGCCAAGAGTTTCAAGATTATCTAAGAGACAATGAAATATTATCTCAATGGACTCCACCTTACATACCACATGTGACAGTATATTTGAAGGAGAAATCGAATCTTGTTGACCTTGGTTAGGTCGATAGTAAATTATGCAATTCTTCCCAAAGCCTTTTGGGGTTACGTATTTGTGACAATTGTTTACTTGCTAAACAAACTCACAACTAAGGCAGTCTCGACTAATCCATTTGAGATATGGACTAGTTAAACTCTCAGTTATCTTATTTGAAGATATGAGGTTGTTCGTTATAAGAAGAGGATTGTATCAAAGAAGCTAATGCTAAGTATGATAAGTGTCTATTAATTGGATTATCCTAAGGAAACTATGGTTTACCAATTCTACGATCTCTTGAAATAAAAATATTTATTTCAAGGCTTATTGTATTTCTAGAGAAAGGGTTTCTCTTGCAAGAAAACAAGTGGGAGTAAGGTTGAACTTCGAGTAGTTCAAGTGACTCTAATAGACATAAAAGAGACACCTAAATAAGACCAACAACTGATTACTCATTGGGATGAGGTAACATTTGAACCTGTTAATACACCGCCATTTCATAGATCTAGTAGGGCACGTCTAATTATGAGAAATATGGATTTCTCATAAGTGAATCGAGAGACCTGTCACTCATTATGGATGAGGAGCTTACTAGTTATGAAGAAGTTCTGAAAAGTGACTCGTGGTTGAGAACCATGAAATCAAAAAATAGATTACATATATAACCCAGTTTGGAGCTTGGTGCATCCACTCAAAGGTATAGTACCTATTGGGTGTACGTGAGTTTTTAAGATAAAAACTGATATGGATGAGAGTTTGATTTCTCACAAAAATTCATACAAACCTTACGTGTATATAAAGGTTAGTGGGAGTGTAATCATGTTCCTAGTATTATATGTTATTGACAAATTACTTATAGGAAACAATGCGCCCATTATACAGTTAGTTAAAGTTTGGTTATCCAAATATTCTCCATGAAAGATATGAGAAAAGCAACCTATATCATTTGGATTTAAATCTATAGAGATAGATCGAACATGTTGCTTAGTTTTTCGTAGTCTACATATATAGACCGAGTGCTAAAGTAGTTTAGCATGTCGAAATCCAAGAAAGGTTGAGATTTACCTTTTGAAGTCTATGTGCCTAAGCACATATGACAAAAGGATTCACATGAATTAGATCCATTGGCGCAAGCTATAGGATCAATTATATGTGCTATGTTATGTACGAGGCCTGGTATAATGCACTGAATGTCATGAGCAGATATCAATCGGATACAGACATAGATCATTGGGTGACTGTCAAGATAATCCTTAAAAACTAAAGATTTAAACTTGCTATATGGAAGAGGTGATATGATTATACATAGGTATACTGATACTAGTTTCCAAATGGACAAGGATGATTCCAAGTCCAAGCATGTGTTAGGATCCTTTGTACGGCTAGAGAGGGGGGTGTGAATAGCCGACCCCAATTTGTCGCGTTTTCTTCCTACAAAACTAGTTAGCGCAGCGGA
>JBBMJZ010000126.1:169336-179550 GCA_037833815.1 Zingiber zerumbet
TTCATTAGATTTTCAAAATATATAAAATTGGAAAATGCTAGACAACATTTTCAAAAAAAGTTTGGAGAACATTTTGAAAATTGAATTTTAAAAACATTTTAATATAACTTTCAAAATATTTTGAAAAACATTTTTGAAAATTAAATTTGGAAAAAGGGATGTTTTTAAAAAAATATCTTTCCAAAAATCTAAAGTTTTCATAAATAAAATGATAAAATTTTAAGTAAAAAAACCTTTTGAAGACTAATACTCCCCATGAACTTGATAGTAGAAAAAATAGTTAAGATTACTTGGGAGTTTAACTTACAAAATAAGTCAATTAACTTTGAAATTAAAATAATTTTCAAAAGTAAAAGTTAATGAACTTGAAGAGACTAGGTTAACAAAATGATTTTGAAATTGCTTTCAACATGTACTTAGTTTTCAAAATATAAGATTTTTAAAATCAAGAATATGATAAGCAAAAATAACTTAAAAGATTTGAAATTGTTTTAAAAAACTACTAATTCTTCATAAGGTTTGCAAAAGAAATAATTTTTGCAAAAATAACTTGAAGGTTAGAAAATAATAAAAAAATGATTCAACAATAACTCGATTTTTAAGATAACTCTTGAAAACTTTTAAGGACGCGTTTGGTTCAGGGTTATCCTTGATAACCTTAGTTATTCAGGATAACCTTGTTTGGTTTAAGTAATTGATGATTCTTAAGTCATGATGCATGTCTGACACATCAGCAATTTGGGCATATAACCCGGAATCATAAAACCTAAGAAAAGTGGGGTTTTCCTTGATTCCGAGGTTAACCAAAATTTTAAGACAAAATTACACTTCATTATTTACCGTTTGAGACAAAAATAACCCTAAAGATCTGTCAAATTTCAATCTACCGTTTGGACAGCATCCTCTCCGATTTTCCTACTGCACCGCCTCCGCACAGGCTAACAGCGCGTGGACGAGGCGAATCCCAGCCTCCTTGTCCGATTGGATGATGATTAAAATTGTCGTCGATGTTGTCATGTCTATTACATGTATAAATTATGCTCACCATGGGAAAATCAGTATGTACCACTTTTTAATTTTGATCTTTGAATTCATACCTTTGATTTGAAATGATCAATTTTTTTTAAATTAGTTTTGATAAACCATGTGGAGAAGTTGCAAAATTCAGAGTACAACAAAAAAAAATGAAAGAAAAAATGGAGAAAGTTATAGCTAAGGTATTCTAATGCTTAGATTCGTATGCTTAATTCTGATAGTTAAGGTCAAATGTTTATTCATCAAATTTTTTATATTTCCATAAAATATGAGGTATTTCTATGTTTAAATGGTGGTGCAATTTTTTATTTTTCAACAAGAAGGTATAACATAGATGTGGATCGAGGTATTCCTAGTTGGAATCGTATTAGTAATTATGGCCCACATCTATGTTCTACCTTCTCGTTGGAAGATAAAAAATTGCACCACCATTTAAACATAGAAATACCTCATATTTTATGGAAATATAAAAAATTTGAGGAATAAACATTTGACCTTAACTATCAGAATTAAGCATACGAATCTAAGCATTAGAATACCTTAGCTAGAACTTTCTCCATGTTTTTTTTTTTTCATTTTTTTATTGTACTCTGAATTTTGCAGCTTCTCGACATGGTCTATCAAAACTAATTAAAAAAATTTTGATCATTTCAAATCAAAGGTATGAATTCAAAGATCAAAATTAAAAAGTGGCGCGCACTAATTTTCACATGATGAGCATAATTTATACCTATAATAGACATGACGACAGCGTCGACGACAATTTTAATCATTATCAAATCCATTTTCGAAACCTGCATTAAAACGCATGTAAATGGGTCGGGCGTATACCTAAAATAAGCCTAATAGTATAGAAGAAAATTACCTCACAGAACGAGCTTAGGGGGTTGGGAGAACTTCAGCTTCGCGAAGGTCGAGGCTTGGCGATCGGCGATTGGTGCTAGGCGATCGGTGCTAGGCGATCGGCGATTTCTCAGTCGTGCGCGCTTCAAATTCGCAAAATCCTGCTCCTTTGTCCACACTGTTTCGGATGGTCCAGATCAAGTTATTTCAAGAGAGGGTTAGGA
The DNA here is from genome assembly GCA_037833815.1 of Zingiber zerumbet. Classification (NCBI taxonomy): domain Eukaryota; kingdom Viridiplantae; phylum Streptophyta; class Magnoliopsida; order Zingiberales; family Zingiberaceae; genus Zingiber; species Zingiber zerumbet. The sequence goes on from JBBMJZ010000126.1 coordinate 171,439, forward strand.
TACTTGAAGACAATGTACAGTCAGATCAATAAAATCTTAATGGATGGTTAGGATTAAACAAAGGGTCTCAAATGTACCAGAAAGAGTCAGAGTCTACGGAGCTACGAGAAGGGCCCGTGGTGCGAGTCACAGTCTTCATATGACTCCAATGCATGTGTTTGATGTAGCATTTAAATCTGAATGTTGATCGGATGATTCCAATGTTAGTTGGACTGATCGCGGAAGCTTAAGTTATATTGCATATTTTAACAACTTTCATCAAAATTATCTATCATGCAATATCTATATTGAAAATAATGACAAGTATATAAAAACATACCGTGACAAGATTAGTGATCTTAAATATAACATCTAGTGTAGGATCTTTGACACAGTAATTCTGCCACGCTTACTCTCCGGTATCAATGAATCGACATGCGGGCGTCTCGTGTGCCTTCTTCAAACTCACGATCCCTACTTCAGTGTGCTTCGTCCACAATGTTCTCTTCTCACTGTCGCTTCTCATATCTGAACGATTGAGATCAGGATTGATCAGATCTCCATAAATGGATGGAATCAAATTTACGGCTCCAATTCATTCCCTGCACAATTCACATTCACACCCTTAGATTTATACACAATTATAGGAAAATTTGCATAAAAACTCAAAATAAATCCAAGCTACAAATCCATTCATGCACACAAATTAAAGCTAATATGAGCATCCAAAACGCACATAGATGCCTCATTAAGTTAGAACTTTTGTCAGACTACTTAAACTTATAGCAACCTGTTGATTTTTCCTGCACTGCAATTCACTGACCAATTTCAAAATTCACTATCTAGTAGTAGCATGCTTTGACTCATAGCAGACTCAAACAGATTGGCAATCCAATTGGTAATAGAAAATCAAATGCTCCACTTGAACTTTTATTGATCAAATAGTTGTAACCAAATCTGGCATGCAGCAACAAATCCAGATTTCAGCTTTCTGGTTTAACAGATTGGAACCATTACAGCAATTGGAAAGGAAGACACCAATCAACAGTAAGTCATAAAAAATTCGTTTAGGTTTTCCACCTATCAAGGAACTGTATCAACACAATTAATCCTAAACTGACAGGGCCTCAAATGTACCAGAAATCAGAAAAACAAAACTCAGCCTCATCGAATTTCCTATATATTTTTTTCTTCTTAACATTCAAGGATACTAAGAATCCAATTCACAACTCCAGATTCACCATCCAAGCAAGTAAAATCAGGTTTCAAACTTAATAGAGTTCCAGAATATCCTTAATAAGGCAGAACTTGAGCTCAGCCTCTCTTAATGCAACTCCCTCCTCATCTTCTACTCGCTTCTGTAATTTCTTTTTCTTAATGATGCCTCATTCTCTCTCTTTTCTTTTTTTCTTTTTAAACAAGCAGATTCTGTAAAAGAAGCACAATACCCCCCAATCTTACTGATCAAAGTGGCTCGTTCATATGCACCTTGGTTTCATTTTCCTTTCTGAAATAGCTTCAGGTTGGATCAGACAATCACTAGAGCAGGAGGGTGCAACAAAATTCCACTTCACAACACTCCCATTTTTTCTTCTTCACGAGCTGTTACTATTCTGGACCCTTCTGAATTCTGGAACTGTTGTATTCAACGACTGTCCAGGAAGCTTGGCACAAAATCACTTCAATTTGGTATCAACCCCTTGGTTACTGCTTCCTTTCTTTTCCAACAGATAACCTCAACTTCAGCATGTATCTCGAACATTTAATATCTCAATCTCAAAAAATTATGAGACATTCTAGTTGTTACATCCAGAGTCAGCAAATCAACCAGCTGAATGTCTAACAATTCAGTTCCCCATTACTTCAGTTCTGAAATTCCCAACTTATTTTTTTTTTCCAGCCAATCCAACTTCCCTACTTCCAAATCCAACTTATCAATATTCAGTTAACATACCCAAGTATTCAAGTAGATGCAGAAACCCAGCAAATCGTCTCTTTTAACTCTGCACAGTGGTTAGTTTTTCCTGTTATTTCCTCCCTTTTCTTTTCAACTGTGCTGGTTTTCTGTTGTTAGTATTTTTTCAGCATCCTCCACATAGAGACTCTGTGGATGGATTTCCAATTCCATGTTGCGCTTAATAGCCATTTAACAAAAAATCTCAGCTTAATCATATAGCACTTCCAGCCTCCAATTTATCCCAAACAGAACATCACACAATAATAACAGATGGCCTTCATTACTGCACAACTCATAATAACAAGGCTAGAGAAGGTGAGCTAGAGAGAAGGAGGAGCTTACCAGGGTGAGGAGATTGCCGGCCAACCAGCCAGTTGCCGGACCTCAGCGAAGGAGCGGAGGAGCTGCACCAACTGCACGACGAGACCATCTCCAAGAGCTGCTCAAACTGCGGTGCAGCTGCTGGACAACCAACCGGAGGATGAAGACTCGCCGGAGGGAGTGGAGGTGCTGCTCATACCACCAGATCAGTCACATCTGGGAAGCAACACTAAGCAAAGAGGGAACACCCAATACCCAAAGATGAGAATTGATGAACTTAGATTTTGATAAATCAAAACCTAAGTTCATATTATATAAAATAAAACCCTCCTCCAGTGAATCGCCGCCTGAGCAATGGGGATTCGGCCTGGGCTCGAGCTCACCTATGAATCTCCCCTTCTCCGCTTGATCCGAGTCGTGTGAGCTCTCTTCTCCATCATTGATCTAGGGCTTTCGACGCTGAGATAAGCGCTAACCTTAGCCTCTAATCTGGAAGATGCAATGATAGATTGCTAAGCTTCAGACATATTCATGTTGGACAACAATATCGTACTAGTTCGGCCACCATTTCGGCAGTGATCACGCTCCGACAGTGAACAAGCAAGTAACCACCAGTAGCACCTTCTTCAGCACCTTCTTTGACTGAGAGTTAGCAAAGGTGTCTCTTATTTGGGGTAAGTTGTTAACATAAAGGTTATGGATTAATTCAAGGATATTAACTATGAGGGAAGGATAAGATTATCAAATGGGATTGAAGCTAGGAAACATTAGGCATGATTGATCCAAGTGGTTGTCTTGATAATCGAGGTTAAAATGTTGGATCTAACCTAAGTTTCGGGTTAGATCCGATTTATTTAGTTAACCGAGATTAATGGATGAACTAGGGTTTCTTGGTTTAATAGGAATTTTGATTTAGTCATTGGATACACACGAGAGTGGATTGATTATATGCTTGTTGTTACAGGATTTGAGTTACGACGAGCCGCTTGATGTGGAGATTGTTTGATACGATCTTCGTTTTGAGGCGGATACCTTGACTTATCTTTTTGATATTGTCATTTGATATGCGTAGTAAATTATAACGAGTAGTAATGGTTATGTCTATATCTGCATTGGTAGGTCAGGTCATTACTTGATACCTGTAGTATGTTTTATTTATTGTCTGTTATACATCCATGCTTATACCCTCTTGATCATTGTCATGCGTATTTATGTTCATAGAGGTAGTGGCATACCATGTCTTATTGTGTACAGGACAAGTTATTTGTCATACCTGACAGGTGTACTTAGATCAGTGTTATAGATTCATTTTTTTCCTTTTTCGTACAGATTACATGGAGGTGGACATTATCAGAATTTTCATGCTTAGTGTCATGAATCATCTTACACGATTGCATGCTAAGCGATTGTTGCCTCCATTATTGTTGAGCACATTGCTAGTTATATGAATTTGCACACACAACCACTCATGGGTTAGTGGTATATCAGACAGGGGGTGTTGCAGTAGATTGCTCTATCAGGGCTCCGTTGATCCACTCATGAGTAGTGGTGACGCAGTGTGGTAGCAAGACAGGGATGCCTCATCTTGACTATGACACAGGGAGATGAGAGCATTGAGCTCCCCCACTCTGTTTTGGGGTAGGAGGATATGTGTACTCCGACAGCATCCTGTCCACTCGGTCACTTAGGAGTGGTGATGGCAGAGTGCACAGTTGTCATAGCCCTACCCACTCGACCTCACCATCGTGTGTGAGGTGGCTGACTGCGTCAGGGATGACCAGGACATTTGCATCATATGCATGGATTGCATCTATTGCTTGTGATTGTTGCATTTTGGATGTTGCATTTTTATGGATGCATATGTTTGACATGCATACATGAGACATGATATTTTTGGTTTGACAACCTTTATATCTGGGTAGAAGGTCTTGGTGAGTACCGATTCTCCTGTCTTTCAGTTTTTTCCATTTCCAGTTATTGTCCAGGAGACTATACTGCATGATTATTACTATTGGTTATATTTTACTATGCATGTCAGCTTGATACTCGCTAAGTTGTTGAACTCACACCGTTGATTTATTCCTATTTCAGGATAAAGTTGTCAGGGGGTTCCAGTCGCTAGTCCCCCACTCGTGATCTACATACTTGTGATGTGTAGAAATACTCGTGGATTTCTATATCAAGATTTTTAATCCATTACCCTTGTTTTCCGCTGCATGGTTTTTCGTTGTGGATTATGTTTTCCTCGAGTAGTGGAGTAGGTTTATTAAACTGCGTGGTTGTGTCAGTTGGAGGCTGTACTATTATAAAATGTGTGATTGTTTATCATATTTTATTGTATATGTTCCGCCCGTGTTGGCCGAGGATTGAGGGGTCATGAGGGCTATGTAGTCAAGTTTTAGATTGTTACCCGTACAGGGGAGATGCTGCCAGATTTTTCTCCGGCAGGGACTTCCCAGGGCTTGACACAAGTGGCAAATCAGCATGTTGACGAAGCTGCTTTTGCTAATGTGGAGGCCCAACTTGATGACAAAGATACTGATGTGGATGTCGATGAGGGAAAAGAGGGTCAACTCATGATTTTGCCTTACCGCTGCCGCAACTAGGTCCAGCCAACATCCTACAAAGCGGACACTACAATACAGTGCAACGAAAGAGTCAGTCTACGGAGCTACCAGTAGGGGTATATATATATATATTTCTAATTTTTAATATAAAATTACTAAAATTATATATTCAAGTTTTTATAATAATTTTTTAAATTAATAAAATATAAATTATTTAATCTTTAAACATTACTAAACACATTATTAATTTTAAAATGTAATATCTCGAATGTATTTAATTCTAAATTTATTATGTTTTAAAAATATTTATTTCTAAAAATAAATCTAAATCATCCCTACCAAAAAATATCTCATATTTTAAAAAGGGTTTAAATTCAAACATGCCAACTGTAGAAACTTTCCGTCTATACGTACTATAAATTAAAGATAGTCATTTTTTAAATTATATAATAAAAACATTAAAATTTGATATTTAAAAAATTAACGTAATAAAAATTTTTCATGAGGAAGAAAGGTGAGGAAAGAAAATCACTGATCCTTTCATAGTACGACTGAAAAGAACATATTGTACTGGTAATGTACCTTCTTAATTTTTTAAATATCTTATAATATAAATCCCAGTTTTAGTAAATTAATGTATAAATATTTTTTAATAAACGGTTGACTTAAAAATAACAGGTTGATAGCTTATTCATGGTGAGTATTTTCTAATTTATCCGAGGATCTGATAGAAAATTTTTATACGACCGGACCTATCCAAAAATTTACTGTAGTAGAAAAAAATAATATTATCCATAATTTATGTGTACATACTGTGAGACCGATAATTCGACATTTAGGAGGTATCATTAAAAAAAAGAAAGAGTCAACTAGAAAATAAAGATATACAATTTAAAAAATTAGCAAAAAAATTAATGTATTCTAAAACTAAAAATATTTTTTTTAAAAAAAAATAATCTAAAACTTAAAGTGAATGTTTTTTAATTAAATATAAATAATGTTAAAATGTAAAAAAAAAATGGCCCCAATCAAATTGGGCCCAGACATAGACATTTGAGCCAACATTGAATTTATTAATAGTTTATGGACAAGTTTATATTGGATTGTTGGCGACTGGTTAAAGGAGGTAAATAACTATATTTATATTTAAGTCAGAATCAATCTCTTGTGTTTGAACTGGGTAAAGATATAATATTAATTAATCAATTAAAGACATAAAAATAAAGTACGAAAACTAATGATTTTTTACTTAATTATAATATAGGTTGTTGTTAATCCAAGATAGTTGAAAGCTCAGTTAAAAAAATAACTCCTTCAAAAAGGCGGAGTAGTCTCTTATAGACTTGAAAGCTAAAAAAAACAATTAAGAAATGAATACAATTCTTGTTCTTTAAAATCTTGAGCACCAAAACTCTATTTATAGTTTACTAGTTGAATATGACCATTGATGACGTGGCACCTTCCGTGTGCCTGGAAGCTATCCAAGAGCCTCGACCCATTGAACCCTATCTGTGCTGGCAATGGTTGCAACTAACGGCTCTGGATGACTTTTGACATTCTCGACGGTTGGAAGAAATCCAGGTGCCCTAGAGTCTACTGACGTGACCACCATGTTGATCCGCTTCGGTAACGGGTCACTGACATGGCCACCCCTTTTCCGAGTGCCTGGATTAGATCTGGATGCCTGGACTTGGTCTGGTCGCTTGGAAACGACCAACTTATAAGTTGACTGTTTCCTCGTCTGGTCACTTGGGTAATACCCCAGTCGTCAAGAGTTGAGTTCACCCAAACGCAACTTCAACCTTCTCTTTGAGCAAATTTTCTCTCCGACTTCTTGCCTCTTGGACGCTTCGTGTGCGTTCTTCTCGCTCCCCCGATGTACTCTTCTGTAACTTTTCGTCTCTCAGATACATCGAGCATATCGACTTGCGTTATGTGTCATCCTTCTCGCTCGTTACGTCTATCGTTTGACTTCTTGTGTTCTTAAATCCCTGCACTCTCATACACAAGACGTCAAATACATAAACTCTAACTTAACTTGGTTGATCACATCAAAACTAACCCGGAGTACTTACAGTTTATATATATAGGGTTTTACTATGCTACGCAACTTAGCCACATAACTCGTGAGTACCTCACAATTATTATATATATATATATATATCCATCCGTTATCTCAATCAGATTTTATCTTTAGAATTAGAGTTAAGTTATAATATTAAACATAAAAAAAAATATATGCGATGTAAAAATGCGGCATATCAAAATTATAAATAGAGAATTATTTTCTATTAATGCTTGAGAATTTAAATTTATATAATATGTATTGTAAAGTAATTGTTTTATTTTGTCATTCATAACATATATAATGGGGGTCGGATACTTTGGTCCCCTTTTGGACCGGGATAAAAGTATTGGTGGAAGATAATGACCCCCATTGCCCCCACTATACAAAGACTGACCAGGAATGGACTACAGGATCCGATCCCTATATAATGATAGTCTCACATTTAATGTATTGCGAGGACATGACACCTATCAAAGACGGAAAAAAAAAATTTAACCTTTAGAATGGAAGTCGAACAGGTCAAAAGTTTTAGACTACCAACAAGTAGAGGCAGCATCAGTGGACATCGATCATAAAATTCTTTGATTATTTTAATTCATCAAGCCTGCCAGTTATCAAATCATCAAAACGAAAGGGGATCATATGAGTTACGAGGTGGGGCGGATGCTGAGGACTGAGGAGGCCATCTGCCGCCGCCCACTAGTACTGTAGATTAATAGTCCTATAAGAATTATAGGACTGTTTTTTAAACTGAGATCCTCTGTCTCAAGAATAATATGTCCCTGTGTTTTTTCATTGATTGGATGGGTTAAATTATATCTTAAAATACAATGCACATCATAAGGATGGCATGACCGTCCAATGAATAAGGGAAAAGGATCTAATTTTAGCCCCCAACTGACATAATTTTGTGTTCTTTTCTTGTAGTATAATGGTGTTATTTTGATAAATACGATGTCGTTTAAAAAAAACTTGTAGTGGAACGAAGTTCATCCATTAAAGGATTTTTTTTTAAAAAGAAAGTACACAAACGTCCAATTAAAGTGGGTCAAGCGATCCAAAACAAACAAATGAAAAAAAAAAAAAAATCCGTCCTCCATTTACTTAGTTGAAGTCCCTCCCGTGAAATGATCCAAATGACCCCAACCCAGGTAATTATATTTTATTCATGAATTATTTTATGTTAGTGTAAAATTTTAATTATTAAATATATTTATTTA
>JBBMJZ010000126.1:210722-237169 GCA_037833815.1 Zingiber zerumbet
GACGAGCGACGGCAGGTAATGATGGGCGGCAACAGACTAGGGGTATATTTAACATTCAAATTTTTGTTAAATTGTAACTTCGTATTGTAATCGGATTACAATGTGTTTGTTTTGTAATCTAGATTACAAAAACTTCATTACATTTTGTAATCCAGATTACATTACATTACAAGTTAAAAATGAAACCAAACAAAATAATCAACCTTGTAATATAATCTGGATTACATTACAAGGCAGATTACACCCTATCAAACGCAGCCTAAGTTCTATGGGGCCCCGTAGAAAAGTTGGATGATCAGACAAAGCTCAAATCATATGGTTGTGCATTCATTGCAAAATTTTATTTCTCTGATTGGAATTCAAAATTATCAGATTATATAATAATAATTTTATCTCCAAAACTCTTCTTATAATTATTAAAAATTATATACGTGCAAAAAATATTTAAAAGAAAAGAGATCCTTTATTTGACTATTGTAAAGAGCAAAATACAATAAATTAAATTTTATTAGGCTTTACTATTTACTGTATCATTATTTATATTTAAATAAATTTTATTTTTATTATTAAGTAAGTCTTCTTTAATCTTTCTTTCCTCATTTGATAGACACATTTGTCATAGTTTTACAGTACCTAATTAAATTATTTATTGATCATCTAAATACATATCCGTGTTATCTTAAACGATTCTTCCAGAGTTTTCTCTCAACAAATGTAATCCTGACTTTTTTTTTTATCCTATCTTGTATGCCCTTATTCATCTTAAAATCTTGATCTTTTGCTTATGTGCTTGAATTATAACCTATTATTCAACTCCATATAACATAGCAGCTCTAACTTTTTTGTTGTAAAATTTTCCTTTAAGTTGTTATTTTACAATTTATTTCAATCATCCAACTTGTATTCTAAGTAAGATATATCTCTCGATTTCTCTATTCTTTTGTAAAAAATGATCTTAAATACTTAAAACTATTAATTATAGAACAACTTTTTTATCTCCCATCTTAATAATTATTTTATTACATTTAATATTACTACATTTAAATTCTATATAATTTATTTTCACTTTACTAAATCTAAAATATTTCACTTCTAACATTTCTACTCAAATACGAGTATAGTATTTACTCATTCACGTATTTCATCTATCAAAATAAAGACTATTTCATCTATCAAAATAAAGACTTAGAAACTAATCTATCATAGTATCATATCTTGGATGTATCCAGTGAATTCGTTTATGATTAATGTAAAAAAATAAAGATTTAGAAATTAATCCTTAATATAATCTTATCTTTATACAATACGCTAATATTAATCCGTTTAAAATCTTCACTTTTATCATTACATATTCTATTGTAATTAAGCTCCCAGGGCATAGTCAAGCCGATCACTACATGATAGATATTCAAAATTGAGCAAGGGTCAGAAGCCAGCTAAAATATCCTCTCCTATGGTGATTTATTTCAATTTTCTAATTTACTCCCTCCCAATAATATAAGACAGTCATGGGAGAACCGTGAGAGTGACAAATTCACCTTTTTGCATAAAATAGACACAATTAAACTCAATTAAATTCAAACTCATTTACTAGAGATTTTCTGTTAGAAGCTAAAAGAATCAGAATTACCAAAAAAAAAAATAATAAGTTCAATTAAGAACGAGTTGTAGTATTAATACAGAACATTAGGTATAATATGATAGTCTTACAAGAAAAATCAATCATCTCCACACTTTATCAGCCTCAAATTTTCTTCCCAAGAAAAAAACCAGAAGGAATTCTCAACTAATGGAGTTGAATTGCTCCTCCAAAAGAATGATCCTCATGTAGACTACAACTTGATCATTGATCTGAACCCCCAACAAGGAACGTATGCTCGGTTTGATGAACCGAAATCCATAAGCACTGTCACCTTAATGAGCATGTTGTTGCTAGTCAAGAGTGCAAGCTTATTTCTCATATCAAGAGTTACAAGGATGAAACTTGTCTTCTTTCTGCATATTCTCGACCAGAGGTAACACTTCCTTCAGATGATTGAGGCCACAATGGCGACAAAGCCACCACATTGCCGATGATAATAAGGGTTGGGGATACTAACTCTGCTAGTTTAACCTCATCAGAAAGATTGTTCAGCATGGCAAATACCTGCATTGCCGTAATTAGTTGTTAACAAATCTATAGATGATCGCATAATGCCAACAAAAACTACAGTAGTTGATCGATCCATTGGCTTACTGTCCGTTGCTGAGGTGTAGTGCCTCTTTCAACTGCAACAGCTGGAGTGTTTGTGGGTAAACCATGATAAATCAATTTGTGGGCAAGGACCGGGAGGGTCGATAAACCCATGTATACTACCAAAGTTGATTCAGGGTCAACAGCATTTTCAGCAACATACAAAGGATCTGTTCCTCCATTCCTCGAGTGGCCTGTCAAAAATCTAACACTGCAGATAAACAACAAATGCTGAGTTAATTCGTCGTTAGGAAATTTTTGATGGGTTAAACAATATATGGAAGGATATGATGAGAAAGACATGTTAATGATGAACTTTTTTCGAATAAGTGTAGTATATATTCTTAAGAATTATTGCTCTGTACTTTGACATGAACTTACAGAAGAATAAGCCAAAGTTAGTGACATAGTTAAGAACCCGGCAAGTTACTGCAAGGAAATCAAAAATCAAGTGTGCCACTTAAATTAATCAAGGTTGTAGTGATCGAGAGTACAATTTGATAACTACACGTCGGTCATTCTGTGTAAATATTATTTCAATGTAGTCTGCATTTCAATCTTTCATAACTGACAACTTATGCCATCAAACAATAAGAAACTTTGCATCAACTAAACAATGTTAGATTTTGTTTGGAAAATCATAGTCAAAAGGTGCAAAGTTTCCGCATAAGTTGTACAAATCCCAAAAGAAGCACAAAAAAGAAAATATAGAATCCGAAGATCAGATAGTAGAGAAGTAAACTAACAATGATAAGAAACCTCCTGTTGCATGTATTTGTTTAGATGAATAATTCAGAGGACATCAACAGTTACCTGTTTGCAATGCCTCTGTGAGTGAGTGGAATTCCAAGTTCTGCTGCTATCCCAGAAGCAGATGTAATTCCTAGGAAAGAAAAATTCTGATTGATATAATTAACAATATTCATAACCATAATGACCACTTCTGAGTTGCCATACCTGGAATTACCTTGACATGAATTCCTTGTTTTTGTAAGAAATCCATCTCTTCTCCTCCTCTCCCAAATACCTAAAGAGTAACAAGCAACGATCAACAATCATTGGAGCAAAAGGTGAAGCCGTGTCACTGTAGCAGCCCCTTTGGGGCGGCCCCACACTCTCTGTAAGGGGTAAATCACGGACCAAAATAATTAAGCTAAAGTTAATTTTAGTTCCTAACTATGTTTACTTGAGTAATTTTGATTCAATGATTTTCTAGTTTCAACTTCTCAGTAACTAAATTTAACTATGCTTGATTTTTCACTATTGCAGTTTCAAAGTATATCGATCAATATATTGTACTACATGACAAATATAAAGGTAAAGCCTTTCCTTCAAGTCTCATCAAAATTGAAACGAGCATTCATATAAGAGAGCTCAGGTAACATCTGCATATTCTTGAAACATGCCATCTTACTATTCTTCAAAAACAAATTTGGATTTACCTTCTAAATTCAAGTTCATCTAGTAGTTCTCAATAAGGACAAGGCCAGGTGTTCAATGAAATAGCAGATGAATGTACTACTTAATATGTGTGTGAATCAAATGATAGTATGATAATTTTTTTCCTTTGGATATGCAGATACTTTTGAAAGTACAAATATTTGTTTCCCAATCCTCTCCATAATAATTGATTCCGGAAATGTTAAATGGAACTCACCAAAGGGTCTCCTCCTTTCAGCCTCACCACATTGGCGCCTGCCTCAGCAAAGCTTAGAAGCAGCTCATGAATCTCCTCCTACAGTGACAAATAAAGGATCGATGTAAATAACATGAAAACAAAAGTTCGGAGTATCTAAAAATTACTCTCTTTTTTTGTTTCGGGAATTGTAGAGGAAGCAAGGGAACGTTGAAAAGGGAATCTTTAATTTAAGAAAACAGCGAGCAACCTGCGTTCTACTGTGATAACCAGCAGTCTTCCCCACGTAGAGTAATCTGGCATCGCCCCTGACCAAGCTCAGCACATCATTGGACACCAGCCGATCGTAAAGTATCAGATCAGCCTTCTCGATCGATCGCACCGCCTTGAGCGTCAGCAGCTCCGGATCCCCTGGCCCGGTTCCGACCAGCGAGACGATTCCGGGCCCCTCACTCCCTCCGCCGGATTTCCTGGCCTCCCTGAGCGCCCCGAGAAGCTTCCTGAGCTCAGGCAACTGGAGGGCGATCTCGTTCGCCCGATCATCGACGGAATGGCTCGGGGCGGACAAAGTCGAGTCGGCGGCGGCGGCGGCGGCGTAGACCCAGCCATCTCGCTGGTACCGCGCCACGGATTGCGCCTCGGTGAAGGGAGACGGAGCTGCCGCGGCCGCGGATAGGAGGCGGGCAGAGGCGCGAATGTAGGAGAGGGTGAAACGAGGAAGTGGAGTGGAGAATGGGAGGGGGGTAGAAGGGGAGGGAGGGCGGGGAGTTAGTGAGGAGGAGGGGGAGGGTGATAGAGCCATGGCGAAGGGTTGGAATTGGCTACGGTCGGGAGAGATTTTAATCCATGGCGGGCGGTGGCGGTGGCGGTGGCGGCTGCTGCTGCTGCTCTCTTGGGAACGGCGAAAGGCCAATGAAGAAAATGGCCGATGGCTTTTCAGCTTTGAGGATGGCAGCACCCCCAACCCGGGCAGGTTCAATGAACCGAACCGAAACCGGCAGGAGAACAAATTCTACTCGTCTTTGTATACTGAATTACCTTCGGTAGTCTTGTTTTTTTTTTACAATTATAATTTTTTTAGGGTAAAATTAAAAAAGCATCTCACATTTAACCAGACCTGACTCAGAACTGAGGGTTGGACAGTTCGGATCATTACAATTTATGATTTAAAATTGTATTCGATTCGCTTCAACCTTATTATTTATATTTTTTAAAAAAAATATTTTAAAATTTAATTTAATTTTTTACTAAAATTTTTAATAGATAAAGACAGATCAAAGAAATTATTGAGCACAAAACTTAAAGTTGAATTAGTTTAAATTTAATCCATTAAATAGTTCCGGAGGTAAGGGAGACATAAATTTAAAGTGGGATCATTTTAAATTTGAATCTGTCTAATTAAAATAAGATCAAGTTTTAAAATCCATCCATTTAACTCTGAGGCAATAATGTAGCGGTATGCTTTTGTACCTTTTCAATTTTCTAAATATCTAAATTGATAGATAAGTCAACCACAATTTCCTTTCCTCCTTGCATCTCAACAATAGCCGTCGAAGCTAGCCGAGACCATCGACAAAGAGTTCTACCTTACTTTCACGGTCTTTCCACCATTAAAAATAAATTAATAAGGCAACTCAACTATTGTAGCAGCACAATATGATAAAACACAACATTTCATTATAATCAAAATTATTGCACAAAATATTATTAAATCAAAATATTCTTTTATCTATTTAATTTAAAATACTTAAATTTTATTAAAATCATTAACTTCATTAAAATTACATTGAAATTTTATAACTTTATTTAAATTAATAAAAAATATTTTGATATAATAATATTTTATATATAATAATTTTGATTAGAATGAGCTATCCACGTTAAAATGAATAATAATACTAAAAGTGAAAATACTTTTTAATAAAACATATAATGTGACAATTTTTACAAAATGAATATTTTTAATTTTTATCCTATTAAAATGATATATAGGAAATCTAAAATTTTAAACAAATGCTAAAATATGATATAATTTTTAAATAGATTGTGTCAAGGTGCTAAATAACTATAAGATGAATACTTTGTTTTTCAAAAAAAAAATTCTTTATTGACATTTAATTAAATTTAATTATAATAATACATATTTGTTTAATTTATATTATAAAAAGGCTTTAAAGTATTTTAAAAAAGAGAAGACGTATAGAGCCTTTAGTAGAAAAATACTCAAGTTTAGAAGTGGCAATTGCCCAATAAAAAATGTAATAAAATTATTGTAAAATCTAAAATATATATACTTTAAAAGCGTTTGCTAAATATAAACCTTCCACCAAATTTTTAATAAACATTACATATTAAACGTAGAGGTGCTTGCCCACAGTTGTATTGGATTTATAGTTTTAAATAATAGAATGTTTTAGAATGAAAAACACAAGGTAATATAAAAACATTGATCAATATAAACAAAATATTTAACTGAACTAAATAAAATTGAATATGAAGAAAATGAAAGGATAAGATTCATGCAAAATCTTTAAGAAAAATAATTGTGAAGTTGGTGACGAAGCCGCAACAACAAAGTTTTTTAAAGAAATGAATCAATGATATCTTGATCATGCATCACAAAGTTGGGCAAAACTGGCGCCCCTTTTGTACGAGCTGTCAAATAATATCCACTGCTATAACTAAATTGTCGTAGAGTTACAACTGATAGTAATACCATGGGAAAAAAAATTTTAACTAAAATTATTCAAAGCCTTCAAAAAAATTAAATAATATTTTTTTTTGAGTTTAAAACTAAACCGTTGCAAATTCCACCAGCAACTAATTATAGATCTTTGAACAGTTGGTCAACCCAAATTAAACATTATAACCTCTTAAAATTTACCCTAGTTACTTCAATATGAATGTTAAATCTTAATCTTTAGAGATTACAACTTTTAACTCACTTTTAACTCAGAAGATTGAACCATACATTGCATAATATATCAAATCAAGAATCATTCAAAGATTTATAATTAATTACTAGATAGAACCCATAAGAGTCCAATTTCAAGCCCAAAAAATATCATTTAAAACCATTTTAAAGGCTCTGAATAATTTTAATCATTTGTCTTTAAAAAAACTTGTATTGCAACAGCTACCACTTCTTAAGCTAGTAAAACTGTGTAACAGCTATGACTTCATAAACTGCTACAACGCTCTCGATTTAGGTGGGAGATACAAATAGGATAATAATAAGATCAATACTGGAAACAGTTGTGTACAAGAGGATGAGATGTTTTTCTTATTAAAAAAAATTAACATAGGACACCCTGTAATGATTCAGTAAAAACAAAGACGTCTTTCTGACTTTTGCCCCCAGAGTTTGATTCTGACCTAAACACCAGGTAGATTTCTATTCTATCTTCTAATTGTATCACCATAAAACATAATATTGCTTGACCAATTTTGTTTCACAAAAAAAGAGGAGGATAACTGATACAACAAGAGAGATGGTGAAGGATAAATGAAGGAAAACAAATCAAATTACAGAAATAATGCCATCTTACAAGTCCTCAACATTCAACATTAGATACTTACAACCACCTCAAAGTGTCTATGAAATGTTTCAAATTCAATATACATGAGCATTTCACTAAAGAAAATCAACAAGGTCCTAATTAGCAACATTTTCCTAGATCAATTCAATGTATGAAGTTGGCGAGGAAGAATTGATAATTAGAAGCACCAAAGGAATTGTAAAGTAGGTCGAGGTATACAAGTTAGGCATAACAACAATGATCCCTGACAAAATTATGGCAAACAAGCATTCAACCAAGTATTACAGTCACTTTAAAACAACAAAGCCAGTTCTAAGTGCCTGATCAAACAGAATTAATAAGCAAACAGTTCTATTAGACAAAAACTTGAAACCAGATGAATAAGAAAGTTCTTATGGATAAAGATATCATTTTGAATTTGACAGTGGGAAAATACTTTGATGGCACTTACACTACCATTTAAGCAGCAAAAGCACCAGCATTATTGTCCTCCTCTGCAGCACCAACTGCAACATTGGCCTCTGCTTCTGCAGCTGCATCCATAGCACTGGCTGTAGCATCTTCTTCCACCTGCGGCTGCACCTGCTCCTCCTCTGGCAGAGGTTCTTCGACATATTCATTCTCAAATGCATCTACTGGCACCTCATAGATTCGCACCTGTGGCTTAACTGGGTCCTTGACAAGAACATATTTCCCTTCATTGAGCTTCATGCAAAGGTCAACAATTGACTTGACAATCCCCCACATGTTGGAAGTATTAAGATTGATTTGAGTAGCGAAATCCCTAGGCTTGTACCCGATTACACTCAAAATAACATGGTTGAAGTGGTCTCGAGAATGGACTCTAGAGACATATCCCAGCTTCATCAGATCAGCACCGGAAAGAAGTGCTTGAGCAGTCCATTTGGCAAGCTTGTTGGCATTGTTCTTGAGTTCAGTTGCAAGAACTGCTCCTCTTTGAGTCTCAAGTTTCTGTCTCCAGTCTATGCCGGTGTACTTTGGATCAAACTCGTTGAGGGCGTTCAGTGTCATGAAAGCTCGCTGCCCCTTGACATCTGTGACGCTGTGCACCTCGCAGCGGGCAATGAGTTGAGTATCCTCATCGAGCTTCCAGCGGCGGTACCGGTATGCAACAGATGCAACTTCTTCACCTTCAGAGGCGAAAGGGTTGGGCTCGTCGAAAGTAACCTTGTTGCCATCGCGCACAAGGACCTGCTGTGAGAAGTTTTGGTTGATGTAAGTTGCCTCAAAGGAGAGGGAGTGGGCAGAGTTGATGTCCTCCTTAGCATCAGGGAGGAGCTCCTGCGAAGTCTCGTTGACAGAGAGAAGGTCGAGTTGGGAACCATCACGCTTGTCGAAGAATAGTTTGTTGCCAACCCGCTGAATGACAATGTCCCACGAGTAGACAGACCGTGGAGCGCACATGAGAGCGGAGGGGATGACGTCCGTGGCAAAAACAGTAGCCTTGTCGTCGGCAGCGAGGCGGCGGATTACTGGGTCGTCAGTGGTGGTGACCTTGAAGAAATTGCGAGACTTGAACCGCTCGAGGCGGCGCTCGTTCTTGGGGTTGATGCGATCAAAGGAGCGATCATAGAACTCCAGGCCGCCACAAACAAGGAGGTCCTCAGGCTGGTCAGGGACGGAAAAGGAGAGCTTTGAGAAAGTGGAGAAAGGAATCTGGTCGAGCATGGTCCACTCCGGCTGGATGTCGACGGACGACTTGAGCAGGGGAGAGTCGCGTCGATTGGCACCGCCGCCAAAACCACCGCCGGCAAAATGCGAACGGTGGTGCAGATTGTAGAAACGGTCGCGGCGGGCGCGCTCCTTCTCGGCCTCACGCTTCCGGGCCTCGACCTCCTCGTCGCGACGCTGCGGCAGCTGCGGCCGCTGCTGGAAGCGCCAGCGGGGGCCGAACTTGGGGCGAGGCGGGGGCTTGCCGTCGACCAGGCGGAACGTGGAGTCATCACCGGCACCGGCTGATAGGCCAGAGAACTCGTCGAGAGCGAAGTCAAAGACAGCGTCGCGGCCGCCTCCAGCCCCTGAACGAGCGGCATTGGCGCCGAAATTAGGGTTTCGAGTCCAGTCGGCCACGCGTCCTAGCTTCTCAGAGCGGGAAAAGGGGGCGAAAGGGATGTTGGCCGGTTGAGTGGAGCCGCCGTCGTTCCTGGAGAGGAGGAGCGGGGCGGAGGCTGTATCAGGAGGGCCCCAGCCGTCGGGGTTGAAGGGGACGACGCCGACGTCGAAGCCCATCGTCGATCTGCTGCACAGCGCTAGGGCTTGGAAGTGGATCAAGGCGGCGGCGGCTGCGATAAAGGAGCAAAGGATCCAGCAAAACTAGGGTTTCGGTTTTTAAGGAAACGGGCGTAAATCTAATCCGGATTTTACTAAATCCGTCAGATCTTTAACCCAAATCCAATCCTTTAAATCAACTAAACCTTCCTCAACAAATTTATTATATTTATCTATAAAACTAATAAACCTTCCATGCAAATAAATAAATTTATAATTATCTCTTTAACTATGTATTGTCAAATTTGTGTGGGATTTGAGAATGCCCGAGGTTAGTTATTTAAATACTTATGATTTAATTGTAAGGATTTTTCTTTCATATATGACTTGTAACTCAGTGATCTATATAAGCCTAATGATAAAGGTCTTATATGTGATAAAAGGTAATTTGCTCTCCCGTCTTCTTATATGATATTCCATTCGATCCATAATTTTAAGGATTTAACATGAATAGATTCCTCATCATAATTTTAGGTCAGTGAGAAAATCTCATTTTATTCCATATATTTTTAGATTTTTTTTTACTTTGGCATTAAATCAAGGTGATTAAATAAATAGAATCCATTATATATATAAATGGTGGAGTGGACGGATGGTAATGGATTGGATTAGATTGAGATTTTATATCTTTTATATTTATATTCATCAGATATTATATATTTATCCTCATATATATTAGATATCGAATATCTTCTATACTAATAATTTTTCTTCTTTCTATTCAACTATTTTCATTCAATAAAAATATATTAAAATTAATATCATATATATATATATATAATTGGATATTCAGGTCAGATATCGAATATCGGTAGTCTCTCCATATTCTCCTTTATTCAGATTGGATATCGGATTCTTTATCGGGGACAAAGGAAATAAATTAAAGTGAAAAATTAAATTAGTTCATAGGCGGGCCTACATTATCAATATTCTAAACTTAAAATTTTCAACTATATATATTAGTTTATACACCCAATCCAATGGTGCGATTTAGAATTAGTTTTTATAATTTAAAGGTTGGATTATAGTACTAAAGCTATAAAAAAAAACTAAAAAAATTACTCATGGCGCTCATAAGATGTGCACCATTGGATATATATGATAACAATCCTCTCTATATACATACATGAAGATGTTATCCTGGGCAGCAGTCGTGGGTGGCAATCGTGAGCGATGCTCACAATTAGAGAAACATTAATTTTTTAAAGCTCCCGGTTATACAAATAAGATGTTGTCATTAGGGTTTAGGTGTTAAGTTAAAGTATTAAGTAAAAAAAATTGGATCCTCACTGGGTGTTCAGGATATCAAAAATATTAAGGTATATTTGGTTGAAGTTATCACACATAATATTGGTTATGTAATTACCAGATAATTATATAACCTTGGTTACAAGGAATGAAAATATAATATGATGTTATTTGTTTTAATTTAGTTAATGCAATCAAACTTTATTTGTTTAGAGGTTTTAGTACATAACTATTATGATATTTTACCATATTATCCTTGGTTTAATAATGATAATATTATTATTAATAGTGATATATATAAATAAATAAAATTGGATAACATTTTATTTTTTTATTATTATTTTAGATTTTTTTAGATAATTTTATTGAATTTTAAATTAAATTTATTTAATTTATCCCAACTATAACTAGAGTTGATTGATTTAATTTACTAAGGTTTTAATTAAAATAACAAAGTTAACCCGCTCCCACTGCCACATCCAGTTGTCACACCTTTGTGCTCCGTTGCCGTGCGAGCATGAAGATTCGGCGATGACCTCCGACACCACCTGCTACCACCTCTGGCACCGCCCAGCTTAACGACCGTGCCTTAGCTTGCTCAGATCGTCATGCCTTTGCGTTCCATTGCCGCGTGCGAACAAGATTTAGCAACAACCCTCCGACACCGCATGTTGTCACCTCCGACATTGGCTCACTGCCACCTCCGACACTGCCTCACTGCCACCTCCGACTCCGCTTCGCTACCACCTCCGGCACCGCCTCGTTGCTGATCCGGCACCACCCAACTCGAAGACTGCACCTTGGCTCGCTCCGATTGTGCTCCCTTCAGATGTTAATTTCGATTTTTTTTTTTTGCTTAACCTCCGGAATTGAAAAAAAAAAACCAAGGCAGACATAGGTTTTCCAATTCCGAGTCAGATGCCCAAATTGATGACGTTTGATGACGTGCAGGAATAAAAGAAAACTTTAGAATCCAAAAAAATCTTGAACCAAACATAATTATCATAGATAACTCTAGGCAGAAAACCAAGACGATCCACGATAACCGATAGCCCTAAACCAAACACGCTTTAGTATTAAGTATAAAAAAAATTAAATCGTAAAAATTGTTTAGGTATGCATGGTGTACGTGTGTGTATATATATATATGATACGGTGATGAAAATGAGCCCCCTAAAAAAGTAGGTCAAAGCAATGAAGACCGGCTGACGTGGATGTCAAAGTCAAACGGTCAAAATCACAAGATCGGATGCACTACAATACTGTGGAGTGTGGATTAGGCAAAGTTGACTGAGCGGGTCCTAAGAGCTGGTCGGATGTGAGGGGCTGACCAGACTGTCCGAGCACTGTTCTCCGTACTTGTAGCCGATGTTAAGAGTAAATACTAAGTTATTCGGTCCCCTGCCTTAGCCGATCTGACGCAATACACTTCTTTGACAACAGTAAGGCCGAGTGAAGAACAAGTAAATAACTTCGTTCAGTATGACCGAGCTGATGACATCCTGACCAAGTGGCTCCTGGTCGGCCTACAGCGGAACCCGTATACACGTCTTAGCGTACTCTTTTGGAAGTTTGTGTCGTCGACAACAGAGAATGTCCTGTAGGCAAATTGTACTTTAGAAGCTTCTAACATTGTCACATTAGAGATTTGAGTGCTCGTTTAAGAAAATGTATTAAAACACTTTTCGACTTGTGTTTTCTTATAAAGCTTTGGAAAACGTGCATATGCTTTAGGATATGTGCACAGACGCTACAATGACACTATAAATGTGGACACACACATATATATTTTGACCGACTCGTGGACAGGTTCATTTAACCCTTAACCCGTCTTAGATTGAATTGAGTTAGAAATTTTCTAGCCCGCTCCACACCACCCTACCATAAGTTTTTGACAAGTTGATCCATCTAATAACCCTAAACAACACACATATCATCTCAACGCATTTTTATTTCTTAAAAAACTGTTATTTTTAATATTGTTATATAGCTACTGCAACCTAAACACTCCCTCTAATAATACTAATATTATAACAATTACAGTTTATAACTATTATATATTTTATTTCTGATAAATATTATGCTACAGTTGTTATGAATAGTAGTTATTACCCTATAGATAATTTATTTTTAATCAATATTATATTTATAATTTCATAGCTGGTACCAGTTACAGCCATCAACATTATTTATTCATAGTCAGTATTAATTAGTATATGAAATGAGAAGCTATTTAATAATAAATAAAAAATCATTCCCACTTTCTTGGAGCTTTTTTTTTAATCTTAAAATGCATTATTTTTCATATCTTGCCATCCATACGTACTGATGGTTAGAAGCTATTTATGATTTATTTTTTGTATGTTAATCTTTTTACCGCATTGTTCTCTTGATTGCTAACGTTCCAAGATCCGCAAACGTCTTTGACTCCTTTGTCATCGCCACGCTCTTCTCGTGAATTTCCAACCATAGATTCTCTCGACATCCACCGTTCATAGAGCGCAAGGATGCACGCCACGCCTCGTCTGCCTCCTCGCCGAATCAAAACGATAAGAAGGATCCCGGTTCACAGAAAAGCTCTAGTGGATCTCATGAATCCACCTCAACTGCAATGAAGTGCCGTCGTTCGCTTGGAGAGCAAAACCCCTTTGACCTCCCCGTTTTTTTCCTCAATCTTTATTGCAAGCATCGGTTATCTCGCCTCGAGGAAGTCTCGCTGCAGCCAAAGTTGCCATCTTTGCGCTCGGATTCGGAGAAATTTTGAATTTTGTTGGGCTCATTGAATGATGCTGTCATTGACCTTCCCGAGCGTGGATCTTAGTCAGGGCGGCTGCTTGAGACGGCGGTGCGCTCGACCTCTGTGGAGGTCGAGATCGGCACGCAGCCTGGGTGCTCGATGTATAGTCTCAACGACCCAAGATGGTATCTTTATGCGTTAGCTCGGTTGATTTCGATGCTAATTGATGTTGGTTAGAGTTTTTTCTTGATCTTGTGATCGTGGTTGAGCTTGTTGTAGATGTTCGGAGCGGCGGCGTGAAGCCTGCGGTGGCTAGCAGTGGCTCTATCCAAGTTTCTTCTTTGCTAGAAGTGGTTTCTGGTGACATAAAGAGGCTAAATGAGAACCTAAAAGCAGTGAGTATTGCGAATCTCACATTCTTTTATCTCTTTTTTAAATCCTGCAATTGAGATTTGCCTCATGTTAAAGAAATATTGGAATTTTTGACTGGTAGCGGTGCAATCGTTTTCAGGAACAGCAAATGTTTGCCGATTTTTTTATGAGCAACTCTTTTGAACGGCTTCCAATGTAAATAAATTGAAAATTAACGTGTGATCGGTATGTTAACCTTGTTTGTTGATTGCAATCAAAAGACTATCGATAGAAGAATTAATTTGTATTTGTTAGTCTTGAAATTCTGCCTCTTGAAAGTAGATACTTTTAATTAAGTAACTTAGATCGTTATGCGATTTTGGTTTATTCTCTCTTCTTTTTTTTTGAAGGAAAAAAAAATGAGAAGGATGAATCTACTGTTACCTTATCCTTTTAGCTCAAATATGCATTATATTGCTTTTGAAAGACTAAATGCATTATCTGCACCAGGATCTGATCATCAAACCATCTGCCTCACTGACCATCAATGGACCGACCTTCATTCTTCTATTGGAAAATAAGCATAAACAATATGTTCTTTGTTTATTTGCTGGAGAACAAGACTGATTGATAACACTGTGGCTTTTAGTCTTGTTCAACATGGATATGTGCAACCTAAGAGGTTTTAGCTGAACTTTCTAGCATAAACTTCGTCATTAGCCATTTATTTTCTTGAGTGTGAATTTGCAAATTTGATATCGTCAGCTGATCGTCCAACATTAGCTTCTATAAGTGTTACTTGATTTGTAATTGAGTCTTAATTAAGTTAGGTATACATCTGCTCGATGCAAATATATATACTTAGCTCCCTAAGACGTGTAAGAATCAGTTTGGATGTTGAAGAAAATTAGTTGGTGGTTTCTTCGTCTAAAATTTGCTAGCAACTTTGTTAGTTGTCATATGTGTAAGTCAGAATGATTGATGAACATAACTTTCAATACCTTTTCTTCATTCCCGTTGGGTTAAACCAGTGTTTTCAATACTTTTTCCTCTCTTTCGTCCATTTTTTGATGGAACTAAAAGTGGAGAAACGAGCCCAAATTGCTACCTTCTTCCCTCTTACTTTTTGTTCTCCTATTAAAGTAGATAAGGTAATTGATTGCATTCCCTTTTCCTTTCCATTTACTTTAGCTCTCTTCCCCTCAAGTAGACATATTTCTCTTTTTGCTCTTGATCACGAGGTGTTTCCACACCACATTCTATGTGAGACTATTCCCGTTTAGAACGAGAGCGAGAAGGTTAAATCCCTGCCAATGTCAACAACGACGTTATATGGATTCGAACTCCACACATTTGTAGAAAGGGCTCCAAATCTAAGTTGCTTACCACTGGACCAAGTAATTGTTGGTAAGTAGACATGCTCAAATCTTTTGGAATTAGTGGTTATTGAATTTAAAATCTTAAAATTGGTATCATATTTCAGGTTATGAGTTTGAATCTTGGCTCGTCTAATCATTATTTTCCCCTTGCCCTTATTTGCTCGAACATCATGGCCCTGCACATGTAAATCTTATAGAATTTTGGCTTGCAGCTTTTCGTAATGTCATCCTATTCTAGTTTAGCCCAATTTCAGTATTGTGTGTGCGTGTGAACCTTAAACTTTAGCTTTTTCGTAGCTCATCGGTGCAGAAAATCCAGTTCTAGTATCTGCAGCGGAACAAATATTTGGTGCTGGGGGAAAGAGGCTTCGACCGGCTCTGGTCTTCCTAGTTTCAAGGGCGACTGCTCAAATATCTGGCTTGAAGTAAGCTGTTTCATTTATCGTATGGTCAAACTGTTTGTTGATAGAGAAAGTGACACTATGGAAAACTCACTAAATTTAAACAGGGAACTTACTATCCAACATCAACGTTTGGCAGAGATAATAGAGATGATTCATACTGCAAGTCTAATACACGACGATGTCATAGACGACAGCGGGATTCGAAGAGGTATATATTTTGTGTAGCAACATTTCTGACAATTACACAAAAGATTTGTTTTTGATTGACATCACCAAAATATCAACTTAAACCGGCAATTGTTTTGCATCATATTTCATTATGAGTCTCGAGTCTCTGATTTCTAGGGAGTGAATACTTTCAGGGAAAGAAACGGTTCATCAAATTTACGGGACCCGAGTGGCTGTCCTGGCAGGAGATTTCATGTTTGCTCAATCTTCGTGGTACCTTGCAAATCTCGAAAACATTGAAGTAATAAAGCTCATTAGTCAGGTTTGTTTGTTACTTTTCTTGTTTCATAATTGTAATATCGTAAATGTTATCATTTTTTTTTGGTAAAGCTTTTGCATTGCAATAGGTTATCAAGGACTTTGCGAGCGGTGAAATAAAACAAGCATCGAGCCTCTTCAACTGCGATGCAACTCTTGAAGACTATCTACTCAAGAGCTACTACAAGACCGCCTCTCTAGTTGCTGCAAGCTCCAAGTCTGCTTCGATATTCAGCCGTGTTGACACAAGTATAGGTGAACGAATGTATGAATTTGGGAAGAACCTCGGTCTCTCATTTCAAGTAGTCGATGACATTTTGGATTTCACCCAATCAACGGAACAGTTAGGGAAACCGGCTTGCAGTGACTTATCAAAGGGGATTTTGACCGCCCCGGTTATTTTTGCCCTGGAAAAGGAGCCTACACTAAGAGAAATCATCGACTCTGAGTTCAGCGAAGACGGTTCATTCGACACCGCAATCGAGTTGATTCATCAAAGCGATGGGCTCAGTAGGGCGCATGAGCTAGCAAAACAGAAAGCTGAAATTGCAATCAAAAACCTGGAGTGCCTTCCTGAGAGTGAGTTCAGAAACTCCCTCGAGGGGATTGTAAAATATAACCTTGAACGGATTGACTGAAACTTGAACTGTTAATGATCAGAGTTGAAGATGAGCGGACAACCCCAAATACTCCAACGAAAACATACTTGCTACAACAGCTCTGGGAGATCAATTGCTTGCTGAATCGAGATGGAATGACCTTATCATTCGAGGATATAGAAGTATTCTACATGGCTGCATATATTTAGCCTCAAATGTATAAATAGATAGTGAATTTCAAATTGTAGTAGGTTCTTAGTTTTACCGGCAGTTGAGCCAGTCAAGCAAATCAATCACCTCCGAGCTTTGAGACAATGCCTAAAGTTCAACCTAGAGAATGCAAAGAAAGAAAGCAAATAAAGATCACAGTCGTGCTTCATTACTTGAATTCAAGGCACAGACACAAGCCCAACAAAACTTAGCATTTCTGATTGAACCAGTCGAGAACTCAATTCAGTTTGCTATCGAACATTTATTTCGAAAACCCCCCAACATATATGGCCTAGTTGATAAGCTCAACATATATGGTCCATGTGTTGTCTCCTTGTTTTCATCATCCAAAGCTTCTCTGCTTTCTCCAATCATAAAGTGAAGCTGAAAGAGACCACTTCCCTCCCCTTCAGGGAAGAAACAAACTCCATTGCTCCATTGCCCTGCAAACTTGGGCTGAACATTTGTGTCTCAATCTCTCCGACTCTCTTTCAATTGAACTTTTGCCACCTTTCTTTGTCAATTGGTTTCCCTCTCTCATTCTCCATTTGTCTTCTCTTTACATGCTATTAGGATGGTAAGTGAACTAAACGTTCATGAGTAAAGTTGATATATATTTATTTAATATACAAAAGGTTAATTAAATAAATAAACTTGAACACATATATATTCAACTTGTTAATATTCATAAATAGAGAACCAAGAATTTTACAGTTAAGACATAGCGGCGAATTGCAGGAGATTTTTCCTCTAATGGGTAGTGGGTCTGAGACCATCACGAGCATCTCCCGATTTATCCTGATAATTGGTGGAAAATTTCTAAGGTCAGACTGGTCATCCTTAGAATTAGACAGTTTAAAGAACTCGATACCTGGTGTCAACAGAGGATACAAATAAAATTTGTGCATTATGTTCCTTAACAAAACTCTTATTAAACTGATAAATAGACAAATAAACTTATAATATCAAATCACTAATCAACCAAATAAATATAAAAATATAAAAGTTTCAAACAAGCTCAAGCTTGAATAACCATTTCAACCCTCAATTATCTTATCAAACAAATTTAAACAACATAAAGTTGGACTCAATTTAGCTCATTTATAACCCTCTATCTCCTATAGCATCTACCTAAATTGAGATGCAAGGTTCATTGATACCCTCTATCTCCTATAACATCTACCTAAATTGAGATGTAAGGTTCATTGAACTTCATCGAGATAGAAGATGTAGATTGGATATAAATAAATATAAGTGTAAATTATTGGTGTAATACTATGACTCCATGATATTGATGTGTATTATTGGAATTGAAAAGTGGAAAAGTATGCATTCCTACTTTTCTTTGCTGTTCTTGAGAAGGACCTTTGTGGTTGAGCATGAAGTGCCCCCCCTTCCACTAATTAAGACAATATTTGGTGGGTCACACAATGTGCTATTTGTTGGATTCTTGTCCTACTTGTAAGGTAATCTATACAAATCATCACTTCATTGCCCTTGCATGATTAACTAAGTCCTCATTTTTTTTTCTTTTTCTATTATACATGTGCGACAAAGTACTGAGTTACTTCAACAACGATGTATAAATATTCTTCAGAGTTTGACTCACAATTTCTACTGTTTAGTTGTTAGCCTTGTGATGCCCAACAAACTAGAATTGACGCTTGAAATAAGGATACCATATATATTTCACCTAACATCTGCCCCCACGTAGAATAATAGGATCAGAATTCGAATTTCAAGTGGAATAAATATTTTAAAAATTGACATAAGTTGTAATAGTACAAACTAAAAGAGAAAATTATCTACCACTAGAATTATTGGATTGGACACCTACATTTTATATATATTCAACGAGTTTGGCTGTCTTATCGGGAATTTGGCATGCTGCAATTGTGGAAGTTAGACTGATTTGTTTAGACATGGAAGATTAAATTGTTCATGAGTAGGTGAGGCATGAGTTCCCCATGGGGGAAGAGAGTTGAACTATGAAGAAGTTAATGCCTGCACAAAAGGCAACTTGGCACTAAGTGTGGTATTATATGACGAATGTTTTAGAGGTCAATTTCTTAATTCATATAAGTTGTTCTTCAAATTTATCTCCTGATACATGAACTAAGGAGAAGATAGTCTATTTTCCAAATTATAAGAAAAGGCATGACATCCGAATTAAGGCCTACACGCTATATGCAAAAGCAAATTTTTTTTCGTGTTCTCCAACCCCGAACTCTTCTTTGGTCGTCACCATCACTCTAGTATCAAACAGAAAACACTTGGAACACATGTTAACCTAATCTTATCCTCCACCTTTGCCTCGGTCCCCTACCCAAAAGTAATGACGGATCTAGAAATTTAAATATGAAGGGGTGATTTTTATCCGCCCTTGCTCAAAAGCCATGGAGGGCTCGATTAAAAAAAATTCTTCTAGTAGGAAAAGGACGGCTAATGAAATTAGCAATGATGCTTGATCCAGTGGCGACCTTTGCCATAAAACATGAGGTGGGCGAAGATGAAACGTGACAATGCATTTGAATACAAAACGTGACGGCAGAGTGTAGTATGGCCACAAGGGAGTGTGCCATTGTCAATTCGGGGCAGTACTATATATATAATATCCACTTAAACAAGTACATAATTAACTTAGTAAAAAAAATCTCTATACTTTATTTTTTTGAAAAAAAAAGGCATTTACAAACAAAGTCTAAGCACATTATCAAAGATAAATTCATTCAAATATATTAATTAATGAAACTATATATATATATATATATATATATATATACACACGATTTCTCTGTTTTTTTTCTCCTTCTAGAAGTTTATATTTCAAATAACAGACGGCGCTGAGAGTGACACAATGAGCTGTAGAAATACTGGCTTTTCATCATTATATATATATAACTATTTTAATTATATCATTTTTTTTATTTAAATTACTTCAATAATATTTAACTAATTTAATTTTAATCAAATTAATCAGATTAATTTTAAATAACATTTAAGTATTTTTGTTTCGATAATTCAATTGTTCGGACGTCGCTCGATTAATTCTAAAGATGGACAGCTTTAATTCACTGATTCACTGGTGTATATTTAGAGGTTGAACTCTAACATATTCATCAGATTCAAACTCTCATTTCTTAAGTAGTTTTGATCCATAAAATAATTTTAACTGCAATATATTTGAGCAAAAATGAAAAGGACATTTCGAATTATACAGATTATCAAAAAGGTATTTCTTTAAAAAATCAAAAATCAAAAATCAAAAATCAAAAAGGTACTCTTTATTACTGAGAATACCTTTTATTCTAGTATTATTGTATCAGCTGCTGAGTAGTTATTGTTGGAAGATTCTTAGTGAAATTATACTCCGGTCAAGATGGGCCTATTTAACTAAATTTAAGTGACTTGAATTTGAGTTTTAATATTTGCATAATATGTGGGACGGTACATTTTGGATAATATGTGAGAACGAAGTTAAGTAGGTCATCCAATACCTAATACTTAACTGGGTAAAGTTCAAGTGGGTCAAGAAGAATTGTATGTTGACAAAGAAAAGTTTTAATTACAGTTAGGCAAAAGGTTGAAAAGGAAAGTCCTAACTATAGTTATGCAAGAAAAAGTCCAAGTGAATTAAGGAGGATCGCACATTGACAAGAGGAAAGCCCTAACTGCGGTTAGACAAGAGGAAAATCTAAGTGGATCAAGGAGGAGCACACTTGGTGATCGAAAGTCCAACTGGAAGTTGGCATGAGATGAAAAGTCCAAGTGGATCAATGAGTGACCGAACACTTAGTGAAGAAGCCTTAATAGGTCACAGTTGGGCAAGGGAATCCTAAACTTGGGTTAAATGGGTTAGAGTTGGGCAATCGATTGGGTAATCGATTAGGCCAAAGACAATCTATCAAGTGATCGATTGGGTAATCGATTAAGAGCTACTTCAATCGATCAGGTGATCGATTGGGTGCATTTCTTTGCGACGAACAGTAGATTTATGAATTGATTAGATGATCGATTGAAGCCATGTTAATCAATTAGGTAATCAATTGGAAGAAAAAATTTGCAACAAGTAATGGCTTCTAAATCGATCAAGTGATCGATTGAGAGAAGTTCATGAGTGAACAATGAGCCTTGTAATCGATTGGGTGATCGATTAAGAAGCCTCTTAATCGATTGAGTAGTCAATTGAGAGAAGAAGAAAAGAGACATTGCGAGGTTTGGATGGTTGGATTTGATCGGATCTGACGTGGCAATCGATTGAGGGTAATGTCAATCGATTGGGAGCCCTAATTCGTGGGAAATAAAGGCGTTTACAAAGATCCAAATTGACATCTTTTTCTCCGCACTTCATCGCTAGTTTTTGAAGCTTCTTGGAGACAAGTGTTGCTGCACTATCCAAGTATCAAGCAGCAATCCATTACAATAAAAGGTCAAGAGCAAAGATCATTCATTGTTATATTTATTTCCTTGTTTTTGTTGAATTTCTTGTTGTATTGCTTGTATTTTCTTATACGAGACTTCTCCGCCTCCTAGAAGGAGGTTTCCATAGTGTATTGTGAGTGAGGAGATAGACTCTTGGATTAGTTACCTCAAGGAGGTGGATAACAAGTAAAATCATAGGTGTTATCATTGTTTCAAGTGTTCTACTGTAAATCATCATCAACAAAGTGATTGGAGCTAATCACCCCTTTAGTTCCTGAAGTGTCCTAATAAGTGGTATCAGAGCAAGGTCGCTTTTTATTGGATTAATCACCGAGAGAACAACGAGCTAAAGGAAAGGTTGAGGCTTAAAGCCCTAATTTCAACAAGTTAAAGACTTATTTTCAAGGAGCTCAAGTTCAAAAATGGAGTGTCAAGATGGATTCGGATATGATATACAAGTACCTCCACCACTCAAAATTAGAAGCTTCGGCCTTTGAAAATCAATAATTGAAAATTTCTTCATGATGTAGATAGAGAATGGTTTGATCTAATGAAAGAATTTCAAGCTTCAATGAATAGAAGAGGGAAGCTTCTCAAGAAAAGCAAATGGACCGAGAAGCAATTAAGAAAATCTAAGACAAATGATAAGGTAACCAAAACTTTGGTTAATTTATTGTCTAACAATATTTTGTGCAAAATAGGAGATTACAAGAGTGCAAATGAATTATGTAGTAAATTGGCAAAGCTCCATGAAATTCTCTTCTCAACGGAATGTAACGAGAAAAGCAAAGAGGGAAACTCTTTGTTTCAAATACAAGAGAATTCGGAGATTGAGAGATGTTTAACATCCAAGGAAGGAATTGAAGAAGCATCCACTGTTGGTGCAATTTTATTAGGTCAAGGTTGATTAGTTTGACTAAGCTTGAGTTGACTCAAGCTTGAGTCTTGATGTTTGACAATATATGAAGATTGCAGATGTAATTATCCATTTGAGGAGAAAAGTCCAGTTCGATGTGAAGAAGATCTAAGTAGATCAAGGTTTACCAGATATTTAACTGGAAAGTCCTAACTGAAAGTTAGGTAAGGGCAAGACCAACGAAAAAATTGACAGAAGAATAAAATCTAAGTGGGTCAATGTTAGTCGGACATTTAGTGTGAAAGTCCTAGTGAGTGAAGCTAGGCAGTGAGGAAGTCCTAGTGAGTGAAGTCAGGTGAAAAGCCCTAATGAGTGAAGCTATGCAGTGAGAAAGTCCTGGTGAGTGAAGCCAAGTAGTTGAAAATTCAGGTGGGTCAAAAGTTGACATGACACCTGATATTAGAAGTCCAAGTGGGTCAAGGCTGACCAAACACTTGGCATGAGATGGTAAGTCCAAGTGGATCAAAGGATTGAACGGACACTTGGCATGAGGAGAAAAGTCCAAGTGGGTTAAAGGATTGACCGAACACTTGGCACAAGGAGAAAAGTCTGAGTGGGTCAAAGGATTGATCGGACAATTGACACGAGGAGAAAAGTCCAAGTGGAACAAAGGATTGACTGGACACTTGGTGAAGGAGTCCCAACAGGTCATGGTTGATCAGATGTTGGGTGAAGAGAACGCTAGACTTAGGTTTAGAAGTTAGGGTTTGGTAATCGATTAAGTTAATGGATTACACTGTGTGTTAAGCGATTAAACCAATAGCTTAATCGCTTAAGACTCAAAATTGCAAGAAACAGAAGGGAGCTGAATCACTTACCTTAAGCGATTCAGCAGGGATTAATCAATTAGTCTAATCGATTAAGCTCCTTTCTATGATAAAATAGAATGTTTGATAAGTGATTAAGTAGGCAGACTTAATCTTTTATGGAGTTTCTTGCAATTGAACAGAAAGGTTTTTAATCGATTCGACTAATCGATTAAGAACCCTTAAGCGATTAGAGAAGTCGCTTAAGAATTGAAAACTAGCCGTTATCAGCTCGATAAAAGGGTTTGGCATGAACTGTTCATTAGATCTCTTCTTCCACTTTCTTCACCGAGCTCATTCTCACTATCAGTTCTTGAAACTTCTTGGAGACAAGTGTTGCTGCACTTCCAAGGTCAAGAGGCGTTCCCAAACAAGAAGAAGAAGCTAGCTAGGGTTTCATTTGTGTAAATCTTGTAAGATTTCTATTGTATTTGCTTCTCCTTTCTTCTTGTTGTATTGAGAGCTTGCACGAGGCTTCTTCGCTTCCAAAGTGTTTCCGAGAAAGAGTGTTTTAATAGTGGATGTGTGAGAAAGAATTGGATCCTTAGATTAGTCGCCTCGTTTGAGGTGGATACTAAGTAAATCCATCTTGTTAGCATTGGAGGAGCTTACTTCGAGTTTTCCACTATAACAACATCTACGAAGTGAGCAACCAAGCAAGACAAGTTATTCACCCCCTCTAGCCCCTGAAGTATCAAAGCGAGGCCGCTCTTCACTCAACTCATCGCCGGAAGGGCAATGAACTAGAGGAAGAAGAAGAAGTTGAAGCCCTAAAGTCAACAAAGTCAAAGACTTCATCACAAGGGAGCTCAACTTCAAGATGAATTTCTGAGATAGAATGGGATTTGATACAAGGATGCCTCCACCATTCATAATGACAAGCTTCAATCTTTGGAAATCAAGGATCAAAATTTTTTTTATGATGGAGATAGAGCAATAGTTTGCTCTAATAGATGACTTTGAAACTCCAAAGGATTCAAGGGTAAAACCATCAAGAAGAGCAATTAGAGCGACGAGCAAATTCGAAGATGCGAGGTCAATGACAAAGTGATCAAATTATTGGTCAATTTATTGCCAAGCAATATTTTGAGCAAGATTGGAGACTATGAAGATGCCAAGGAGTTTTGGAGTAAATTGGCAAAGATCCATGAAGACCCCTCTACTATACCAAATAAAGAAGAATCCAAAGAGGGAGAATCATTGGATCAAGAAGGAGAGGACTCTGAGGTTGAGAGATGCTCAACATTGGAAGAAGAAGAAATTCAAGAAGATCCATCCTCAAGAGAGCACAAGGACAAAGGCAAAGGAGTATGCTCCTTATTTGAAGTGCACGAGGATTCAGAGGTTGAGAGATGCTCAACAAAGCTATTTGAAAAGTTTTTAAATATAACTGTTGATGAATTTTCTATGAATTATTTATCCAAATATAAATTTTTAATATTAAATTTTTTTGAAAAGTTATTTTTTGAACATTTATTTTCTCTGCAAAGCTACTTGCTATAATACATAGAAAATTTATCAAACTTAAAAACTATTTTTAAAAATTTCTTTTAAAAATTCAACTTGTGTAGAAGAAAATTTATTACTACTTAAATCAAATTCATAATTTAATGAAGATTTTATTATAGCTTTGGTTATGTCTGGTTTGCCGCTATAAAAATTTTTAGATTAAAAATACTTTTCAAATTATATATTTTTTTAAAAAATATGGTTTATAAGTTATAAAAATCCAGATTTTCAAAATTTAAACTTAATGATTTCTTTTTCGAATGTCAATCACCTTATTTTTATCCTTTAGACTTTTTTTTTAATACTTTTTTCAAGTTATTTTCATGGAATATCCCATTTTTAATGTGATCAAAGGAGGAAAACTAGAAGCTAAGTCCAGGGGGAGGGTACATTTTTAATTTTTACATATTTTTCTCAAATGCAAAATATGTACTTGCCAGTTTTCTATTATTTGTTTTTGGTTAACTTTAACTTAACTTGGGTTACTCACATTAAAAAGGAAGAGATTGTAAGTACCTGTGGTAATTTTGATGTGATCAACCAAGTCAAGTTAGGTCTTATTATGGTTTTATCCTTGTGTCTAAATGTGTAGGAGCTTAGGAGCACAGGAAGTCGAGCAAAAGATGCAGCTAGCAAGAAAAATGGCACGGGAGAGAATTGACGGGCTGAGTGCATCCGAGGGATGATACGCTGCGGAAGAGTACTCTGGCGGACGAGAAGGAAGCGTGTAGCGGTTCCGAGAGATGAGAAGTTGGAGCAGAAGGTTACTCGAGAAGGCCGAACAATAGGTTCAGGTAAGTCCTATTCTGAATGGCAGAAATCACTCAGAGCGGAACTGGAGTGGAAGACCCAGACAGGAAGTCAACTCCAAGTTGACCCTAGTCTAGGCGCCCAGAGCTATTCCGAGCACCCAGAATCTGGGCTTCCAAATTACCCAGGGCAGCCAAGGCACCCTAGATGTGAGCCTACGATCATGGGTCGGTTCAGCCTAGACCAGAAAACTTATCGAAACGCCACTATCACAATTCGTTGAGATGCAAATAAAATTCTACCCATGTCTAGGAGTCTGGCGCCCCGATCAGGGCTATAAATACAACCCTACTCCCAGAAGCTAAAAATAGCACTTGTAATCAATTTTTTCCCTATTAAGCTTTGTAATTCAGTGCTTCAACTACTATAAGAGGCTTCTCCATCCGAAAAAGATTTTAGTGAGATATCAATGTCTTGGATTAGCAATCTCCTAATTGTAAACCAAGTAAGCCTAGGTGTCTCTTGCTTTCTTTAATTAGTTGTTTAAATTGTGTTTATGTAAGTGTTAGTTTTAATCAAGTTGTAAAGATCGAGAAGGGTGTTCATTTTTTGTGCAGGGTAATTCACCCCTCTTATCGACCTCCAGGGCACCAACAAGGTCAAGGAGAATCACACGTTGGCAAGAGGAAAGCCCTAACTACAGTTAGGCAAGATGAAAATCCAAGTAGGTCAAGGAGAACCACACTTGGTGATTAGAAGTCCAACGGAAAGTTGGTGTTGGTGCTAGAAGTATCCGACAATCGAACCCGAGTTTTGATAATGAAAAAGGATTCAAAGTTAAGGTTATTTGTAATCTAACATATTTGAATGAGATTGCAAGAAAGTTCTAACTGCGGTTAGGCAGGTGGAAAATCCTAACGGGCGGTAACCTTA
>JBBMJZ010000126.1:331790-345733 GCA_037833815.1 Zingiber zerumbet
TATCAAATTAAGCATGACTTTTTTTCCGCCTAACTAATCAATTGATATACTCGATTTTAATTAAATAATGCTGAATTTAGATAAAAATAATGGTATAATTCCTCCTAAACTTAATACCATTTCATTTTAATTAAGTCGGTCAATCGATTAGTCAAGTGAAAAAGAATCATATTCAATTTAATAGAAAATATACTAATTTATATTTTAAATGTATTGTAGTTAGGAGAGTTATACCTCATTTTAATTTTTTTTCATTAAAACATAGGATAATTAGGTAAAGTAGTATGTATTAGGGAGTTTGAAGGATGTTGAAGTAAAAATATATATATATATAAAAAGTGTAGGAGTAATTTTTTTCTGACATTTAATTTTTCATTAACTTTATTATATTTAAGACTCTACATATCAATAATTATCTCTCCATTTCATTATATCAGAGCAATCATCATTACCTTCTGACTGTTTTGCTCCCAAGTGGGCGTGTACTTTTCTTGAAAATGAGGGGACACGTGTCCTTCTCACATCGCCTAGGGTGACTTATTGGGAATTTACTGAATAGTATAATTAATACTTTAAAATATATATATATATATACTTCTCATGTGGTATATTCCGGTCAATTATTTTTCATCTACGTCATTCTATTTTTTTTTTCTTTTATTTTCCTCTCCTCACCTTGAGATTCTCCAAGTCGTACCCTGCCTCACCATGCCTTGCCTTGCCTCACGATTCTCCAAGCCGTGCCCTGCCTCGTCGTGCCCTGCCTCACCTCGCGATTCTCTAAGCCGCACCTTGCCTCCCCATGCCGTGCCTCCCCTCGCGATTCTCCAAGCCACACCCTGCATCGCCACGGTGTTCTCACCGACCTTCTTCTCTCTGCCACACACGGAGCTCTTCGTCGTCCGATGCGTGCATTCCCCGCCGCCCTCCAACTCGAATCCGTGAAAGTGCAGAAGAGGTCATCCTCAGAGCCCGCCTCGTCAGCGCCCTCGATAGTGACCACACCTTGATTATCCTCCAGGAGGCGGAATGCAACCTCATATCTGGCTCGGCGGTGGTGGGAGCCTCGCATTGGCGGGGAGGGGGTCGAGCCCTAGGAGGGACACATTGGGAGGGGAAACACTACTAGCGTGAGGACTAGTACGCGGATCTAGGAGCATGAGGAAACACTACTAGAGAGACGAAAGCCACATACTATCTAAAAAGGATGATAATCAACTATCTAAAAATAATATATAATCTGTAAATAAGTTCACAATGATTTATTTACATCAGTTTAATTCAATTTTAAATCAAAGTTGCATCCAAGTATTAAACTTTTAACTTTTATTTTCAAATATCATATAAAAAGGTGATCAATAATATTTATAAAAATGTAAGGGTAAAATGGCAATAATAACCCACATAAGGTATTTCAATTAGGACGACAATTGACTACTGGACTTCACTTGGGAAAGGACACTAACAAAATATAAAAGTCATTTTTTAAAAAGGTTGTTGCAAGGATAAAATAGAATTCTAAATTTATATAAATCAGCCTAATTTTTTAAATGCATTTGGAAAAGGCGAAGCAATGGACAATCACAAGGACTTAATGGAATGCAAGTGTTCATACTCCTTTTTCTGAGTAATCATTCTCTCTTATGGCAATAATTTTCTTTTAAAAAATAATAAAAATCATGAGCTCTTCAAGCACTGCAATCATGGGCAGGTAAGCTCACCTGGTTGGTCATGGTATACAAAGTCGATTCGAAAAGCCTGATGGCGGGAGGGGCCCGGGATGGGTCGAGAATCTGCTCCGGTGACCGTCCAGAATCCAGGAGTACGACAAACAGCCGGAGATGACGAAATGTCTTTCGAAGTAAACAGTAGTATGTGGGTGGTTCCCGTTTCTACCCTCGTTCTTTTTCTTCTTATTCTTCCCTTTTGAATTTTCTTTTTAGCAGCAGCAGCAAATATGAGGTTCAACTGAATGTGATGTTCAGTCAACCGATCTGACCATTATGACATAGATCAGATCATAACAAAGTAAATATGATATACGACTTGTTCCGTTGACAGATCAATAAGATCAGTCGACCGATCCATAAAAAATACTGGCAACCAATTAGATCGAATCACACAGGAAAGGAAGTTCAGAGGTTCCGTCAATGGATAATTTGGATTAGTCGACTGAACAACGTGATTTACAGGATTGAACGAATTATATCTGAGTAAACAAGGAAAGACGCAGAGTTCAGTCGATGGATAGGAAGGTTCCGTTGACAGAATGATTTTTTAGTCGACTGAACAATACTTGTAAAAGGTCTCGGGGTTCGAGCCGTTCATCAATTCTCTCAAGTGCTCTATTGCATCTTTGCTACTACTAAGTGCTGATACTTCTATGTCCCTAGATTATCCAACAATTGGACTCAACCTTTTATGACACGAATCTATTTTTTAGAAGAACTATATTAGATTTCCTATTGGAATGGATCAAGGATTGCATGTCTTAGAAAAGTAGTCGTTAGACTATGTATCAAGTAAAATCGACTGAGTCTTTATTTCTCTTTCATTCGTTGCTATTACTTTGATTCAGATTTACAAAACGAGACAAAAAAAGAAAATATTTTAAAACGATCGAGATTCACTCCCTTCTCTCTTAACTTCTATGATCCAACACATCCTTTCTATAACTAATGTCTTTTCAGTAACTATCGTGTCCCTTGAATTCTAGTGGGTTCGACACATGACTCGAGTTGAGCTCAGTCGGGAGCTAACTGACCGGACCTGAGTTCAAATTGAATTCGATTTACAAAACGTTTGTGATGTCAAAATGGCTTAATTATTTTTTGTTTTATTTAAAAGTGATGAACAATATTTCACTCTTAATTGCCCTATTTATTTCTTTTTTAATAACTTCAAGGGCGATATGGAAATCTTGTCCGAAGGGAAAAGAAAAAGACTTGAAATTTCCTCCGCACTCAGCACTCTGCCCTTGCATCGACTAAACTCACTCGCGGTGACGGGAGCGCATCGCGCTGCAGGATCACCGAGTCAGTAGAGACGGGAGGGCCGTCGTCAAAGCGAATCTGATCCGGTCACCGCCGGTCCCAATAAAACCACACACCGCAGTGCCAACGCCCTCTCACGTGTCCTCACTGTAAAGCTACGAGGCAGCAGAGCGAGCCGTTCTTCTCTCCCCCCACTTCGTCCTCCTCCACTTTACAGAGCGATCGACGCGCCCGCCTCCCCTCCATTTCCTTCGCTTCCAAGTATTTCGCGAAATTGTTGGGATTGACGCCAACTCGATCATCCGTTCGCTCCACGATCCCTCCGAATGGCGGCGGCGCTTGTGCTTCTGTTGCTCTTCCTCTTCTCTCTCTGCAGAGCTCAAATGCCAGGTTTGTCTTCTCCTCCAGGCTTCCTTTGTTGTGTATGGACTTTTACTTTGAATTTTTAAGCACATTTCTTGGTTTTAAAGTTGCTTTTTCGTTGTTTTGTGGATTTTAGTTCTAGGTAAACTGTAATTAGGGATCAGCTGATATCAAACTTTTCCACTTGAATTTACCTAATTGTTGGATTATTCAATTCTAATGGGGAAATGTACGCTAAATTGTCTTATTAATCGAAACCATGAACACTAGTAGTTGAACTCGTGATAAATGGTTCCCTTTTTCACTGGAATGTAAGTACATGAAGCTGTTCTAGAAATATCATCATTAGATATTTTACATGATTCTGTACTTGCAAGATAGTATATGGGACTGTGTGTTGGATCATCAAGCTTAAAATGTGGAACTGATTGTGCTTGTTTTTTACTGCTTCCGTGCCTGTTGGGGCTGTGAGTTTGCTTTTGTTTGTGTAGGTCAGTTTGACGATAATTTCTACCACAGTAGCAAGTGACTTAGTCTTTTGTTATCATCCCCTTTCTTGTTTGAGTCCAATTTTCTGTGTTGAATGCCCCTTCTTGCTGAGATTTTAGCTAGAAGATTAAGATTCGTAAATTTGTGGTTGCAGATTGTCTTGATGAGTAAAATTCTCACATTTTACACTTGTCGCTTGTTTAGAAGTGAAAGTGCACTAATTATTGATATTTCTGGCAACGCAGGTTTTGTTAGTGTAGATTGTGGAGGCAATGAATCATATACAGATGAGCTTGGACTGGAGTGGACACCAGATAGTCAATTTGTATATGGCGAAACAGCTAGAATATCAGCTCCAAATGAGAACCGGAAGCAATACATGACAGCGCGCTACTTTCCTGCAGATAATCGAAAATACTGTTACACATTCAATGTTACAGTCAGGACACGCTACCTTGTGCGAACAAGCTTCTTGTATGGGAATTTTGACGAGAGTAATGTCTATCCGAAATTTGACATCTCAATTGGAGCAAGTCATTGGACAACCATTGTCATCTATGATGCAAATACCATTGTGACACACGAGGCTGTTATCCTTGCTACTGCTCCAGCAATTAGCATATGCGTATCTAATGCTACAACTGGAAAACCCTTTATTTCCACCATCGAACTTCGACAGTTTAATGGATCATTGTACCACACGGATTTTGAGACTCAGTTCTTCTTGAGTCTATCTGCGAGAATAAATTTCGGTGCTGAGACTAATGAATCTGTCAGGTATTTTTTTCCAAGAAATTATTTCTGATAATCTAAAGTTGGGCAGATTTATAAATATAATTTCGGTGTTGATGGAGAACTGTATCTTGAATTATCACTAATGTTTATGTGGCATTATTTTTTTACTGGTACCGATTCATGTAAGGAGCTACTTTGTGATTTTTTACACAAATTTTATGCACTCTCAAACATTAAGCATAATTGAATCTTTGGATTTCCATAAAGTCATATTGAATCCCCTCAAATCCCAAAAGAGGTCTAGGAATACACCAAGAATTTTATGTGGGGAAATACAAATAGTAGCTGGAGAAAAGGAAGGACTCAATAAGGTGTGCCTGTTAGTTTAGTTAGATCCTAGTTTGACTAATGGTATTGCCACAATAAGGCTCAATTGCCATTGAGAACTCATACTTCCAATCCTGCATAGCTGTGAAATGTTTTGCTGTGGTGAAACCATGCATTTTTGCAGGGCAAATTGTAAAAATAATTAACATTGTTTCACTATGACCTCGAACTTTGGAAAGAGATAGCTTTATGCACATCCAAATGATCCTAAATCTGTGATAAGAAGATGCCTCATCTATTGGAACACCCTCTTAGTGGCAGAGCACAAACTAAACAGAGTAAAATTAAGTGGAATTATCACTTATTTACTAAGGACATTGCAGTTCACTGTACCTCCATTCTGGTACAAATACCAAGTGTGATAGTGGTGTATACTTTCTAGCATTGAATAATTGTTGAGGTCTACATGGTAACATTGTTGTTCTTGCAGGTATCCTGATGATCCATATGATCGAATATGGGAATCTGATTCTTTGAAGAGGGCAAACTACCTTGTTGATGTTGCTGCTGGGACTCAAAGAATATCAACCACTGTGCCTATAGATGTTAATAGTGATGAAAGACCTCCATCCAAGGTGATGCAGACTGCAGTAGTGGGTCAAAATGGAGGCTTAAATTATCGTCTTAACCTGAATGGGTTTCCAGGGAATGGTTGGGCGTTTTGTTATTTTGCAGAAATTGAAGATTTGAAACCAGATGAAATCAGGAAATTTAGGTTGGTGCTTCCGGGGAACAAGGAACTTACGCGTCTCATTGTAAATGTCGAAGAAAATGCCCAACGGAAGTATCGGCTATATGAACCGGGATCATATAATATAAGTCTCCCTTTTGTCTTGTCTTTTGCTTTTAAGAAAACAAATGATTCATCCAAGGGACCTATCTTAAATGCTTTTGAGATATACAAGTATATGGAGATAAATTATGGATCCCTAGACGGTAAGTAAAGAAATATCTTGTTAATTTGGTAACCTAGAGCAACACTGTTTTCTTTAGGGTGTATCCTTTATACCTCTTTTCTCTTCAGCACTGACCATGGAAAGCTTTGTATCACATTACCCAAAAGAAGTTTGGGCACAAGAAGGTGGAGATCCATGCTTACCAGCTCCATGGTCATGGGTTCAATGTAATTCAGATCCGCAACCACAAATTGTTTCAATGTACTGAATGCTTCTCTAACTCTCATTGGTCTTTGTCATGTTTGCTTTGCTATCCCATGCATGATTTCCAGTTTCTCTAGCTGACCTATGAATTGTTGCTATTGTACAAATTTTAGCTATCTTCTCTCCGCATGAACTAATGAATAGATTCGTATAATGAACAGTAGACTATCAGGGAGAAATTTGACGGGGAATATACCTGCAGAGCTTGCTAGTTTAACTGGCCTAGTCGAATTGTAAGTTAGAATCTACTTCTGTTCCAAGTCAATTTATTTCATAAGGCACAACTGTTGATGGATTTAATGATTCCTTGTCACTGTCTCAAATTCAAATATTTCAGATGGCTTGATGGAAACGTGCTTAGTGGCCATATACCTGATCTTGGTGCATGCTTAAGTCTCAGAAACATGTAATATATAAATATTGTTGGTTTATATATCAATCGCTTAATCATTTGCTAGACTTTTTGAATTGTTATTTTGCAGTCACCTTGAGAACAATAAGTTAACTGGTGATCTATCATTTTTGGATGGCCTACCAAATTTACAAGAACTGTATGTCCTTTCTTGCCATTATATTGTCATTTAACGAACATCAATGTTTGCCTTTTGTTCTCTTTTACCGTTTGGCTTTGTCTAGCTCCAACTCCAGCATGCTATTGAGTTTGCAGGTATGTGCAGAACAATATGCTGTCCGGAACAGTACCTGGTCATCTTCTTGGCAAAAATATAGTTTTCACGTGGGTATTCTTATTAGATTGTGTTGAATATCTCTTTAAGTCCTACTTTCCAATGAAATTACAATTATCAAACTTGGGTATGCTATTTTGAGGCGTATCCCCAAGTACAATAACATAAGAACATAATTTAGACTGGCCTAAGCATGATTGTTCTTGGTGATCAACAAAACAAGCTATCTAGTCTTTCACATTGTGTTTCACTTCATATACTTACTTATTGCTATTAAGTGGACTGTTGGAACAGTTTATAGGTTGTCATTGGTTGAATTCACCTTTGAGTATATTATGGTTTATTTTTCTGAGCATTTTCTACTGAATAGCTGAAGGACTACATTTTGAACAACTGAAAGAGATATGGTATTTATTTCATAGTATTAACTATGAAACATGAATCAAGTTTGTTTATCCAACTTATACTGTAGTGCATTTGCCCACCCATAATATGAATCAAGTTTGTTTATCATAGAAGGTCTCACCTATAGTTTTTTCATATGTAAAAGATATGCATATAACAAAAAATTTTCCAACTGTAAGTCTGTAACATGTGTATCCCGTTCGACATGGAATTGAAAATTAGTGGTTCTTTTTTGGATTCCATTAAAAAGATAAGCTTTCTAGTAATGAAGTCTGCTCGAGGTTTTTGTCTATCTATTCTAAGATGCCATTAACAAATAAGTATTTTTTTTGCTTGACATGTTTGTTCAGTTACTATGGAAATCCGTACCTAGATGGGGGGTGCAGTAGCAAGAAGCGCACCATAATTGTCATTTTTTGTGTGATCGGATTCTTTGTACTACTTGCAACTGTATTCACCTACTTAATTGCATCCAAGAAACTTAGACTATTTTCAAGAGAAGGTGGTACGACTCAATACAACTGACTAACTTTTGTCTGAAACATGTATATGAATTAAAGATATTGTTTTTCATTTGCAGATGATCTTCCACCTCCCCAACCATTCCAAGAGTTAAGTGCTTCTTTCGGAGGATTTGGCATTGAAACAGCACATAGATATTGGTTATCTGAAATCAACGATGCCACAGAAAACTTTGCTAAAAAAGTTGGTTCTGGGGGATATGGGACGGTGTATTATGGAAAGTTGAAAAACGGAAAAGAAATTGCCGTCAAAGTTCAAACCAATGATTCTTGTCAGGGAAACAGACAGTTCTCAAGTGAGGTAGCCTTTTACGTAGCCCTGGAAAAGTTTCTGTAAAAGGGTTACTCTTAATTGCTTAGCCAAACCAAAAAGATATGCTTAAGGTTCTTCATAAAGTGTGTTTATGGTAGCTTGCTGAAGGATTGCACTAAGTTATTATTGCACCATTTTGACCAATAAAATGTGTTCCAGGTTTCTCTACTTTCAAGAATACATCACAGAAATCTGGTTGAATTTCTCGGTTACTGCCAGCAAGAAGGCAAAAGCATTCTTGTATATGAGTTTATGCATAATGGAACACTAAGAGAGAATCTTCATGGTAAGCATCATTCCGTTATGTTTCACACTTATCTAAGTTAAGAGTAATTAGTTGGTTCTGGGTATTTGCAGGCTCCTTGTCTCAGGAAAGACCCATCAGTTGGATAAAGCGTCTTGAGATTGCCGAAGATG
Source organism: Zingiber zerumbet (assembly GCA_037833815.1). Lineage (NCBI taxonomy): Eukaryota > Viridiplantae > Streptophyta > Magnoliopsida > Zingiberales > Zingiberaceae > Zingiber > Zingiber zerumbet. The sequence goes on from JBBMJZ010000126.1 coordinate 340,260, forward strand.
CTGCAAAAGGTTCGGCTACAGACATACTAATCTTCCTGTTGTTTATGATCCATAGAACAATGACGACAGAATCTATATTGAATACCAGGCATCGAGTATCTCCACACTGGCTGCTCTCCAACCATCATCCATAGGGATCTCAAGACCAGTAACATTCTTCTAGACAAGCAAATGAGGGCAAAAGTCTCAGATTTTGGTCTCTCGAAACCTGCTGTGGATGAATCCCACATCTCAAGTGTTGTTCGAGGAACGTTGGGCTACTTGGACCCTGAGTAAGTTACGCCTGCCTAATTAACCTATCCAACTCAAAAACTGGTTTCTTTATCTAGAAACTTTACTCCTTTTTTCCATCTAATCACTGAATCAAATACGATGGCTTACCATAATGCAGGTATTACACTTCGCAGCAATTAACAGTGAAGAGTGATGTATACAGTTTTGGTGTTATTCTTTTGGAGCTTATTTCTGGTAGAGAGCCAATATCTAATACAAATGTCGGAGACCAATTCCGCAGCATATGCCAGTGGGTTAGTTTCGCTTGCCTCTCACAGCTAAAACATAAATTTCACTTTGTTTTCTCGCATTTTATCTTAAACTAAACCACATCATGCTACCATTCAAGGTGAATTCATGTTCCTAGTGATCTTGCAATGGAAACGTTGATTCTACCGGGATTGTCTCAGTGTAAGCTGTTTGTGCAGGCAAGGTTTCATTGCGAGAACGGAAATATTGAAGCTATAATCGATCCTTCTGTTTGCAATGGCTACCAGGACATCCAGTCCGTGTGGAAGATCGCCGATGTGGCAGTGAGATGTGTCAACCACGAAATGAGGAACAGGCCATTCATGTCTGAAGTGCTCAAGGAGATCCAAGAGGCCATTACAATGGAGCAAGCTCCCGCGAACACGCAATCTGTTGATTTTTTGGGCATAGATTTTGTAGACACCAGGATCAACCCTCGACAAGATGCTGATTCGAGCCTTTCATTTAATCTGCCGCAGCTACGTTAGTTCCTTGCTTTCGCTTAAAATTTTGATGATTTTGTTCATGAAAAAGAGTAACTGATGAGCAAATGTACATCAGCTTGTTATCAGTCAGTTCATGTCTAGGAATGTTGTGCAACTTTGGGGAGATCTAACTATTGGTATCATTTGGATTTAATATTCAAAATTTAATGTCATATGGCTCACTCTCCCAATTGCCACAACTGAGTGTCAATTGAAAATTGAAATGGCATTCTATCTTAAATAATGTCTCCCCACACTTTTATGTTTTTTTTGCGTAAGTATCCGGTAAGGTATTCAGCTAATACATTCCAATTAATTTTGGAGGCAATTGATCTGGTCTTACGAAGTTTTGTATCAACAACTAGGGTAAATCGGGAAGTATAGGTGAGTTTTAGCGTACAGTTTAATGTCGCAAATAATTCAAACTCCTCATATGTAATGCCTTGAGTGAGATTTCAAATTCCTATAATATGTCTTAGGTGAAATTCGAATCCTCATTACCTAGGAGTACATTCGTTCCATCGTTTACTATTGCATCATAGCCTTGATGTGTGTGTAAATCAAATTGACTAATCTAAGAGTTTTTTTTGTTATTGTTGTTGTTTCAATTTTGATGTGAGAAATTTTGTATACTTTGTTTGGTTGGTGAGGGGTAATTAGCCTTTTAATGTGATCAATATTATACTATGAAATTTATTATTTTGTTTGATACAATTTTAAAGTATAATGTAATGTAATTAATTTGAATTATAAAAGGTAATAAAATTTTATAATCTGAATTATCAACCACAAGTAATTCAATTACATTCTAGCTCAATTAGATTATAAGTTTGATTACATCACCTCTAACTAAACGAAATCTAAATTTAATTTGATTTGATTTTTTTTTTACATATCTCGTGGCCTTCAAAAAGGCCAGGCCAGGCCCATTGTTAAGGCTAAGAGATCTATACACTCATCATGATTTGGGCCTCATAATTTAGACAAATAAAATTATTTTTATTTATGTGCACTCGTTTTTTGGTTGTAAGCTTACAAAATTTACAAATCTATGTAAATTAATATTTATTATATTTATTTAATTGTATTAAATTAATTATCTATGCTAATAAAAAGGGTAAATTGTTCTAAACTCCCTACATACAAACTCAACTTCCTCCTTAATCTTCGTGTCAGAAAAAACTTATTCTCATTCTCTGCATGCAAATTTTTATTTACTTCAACTTCCTAATGCACACCAATTTAGCTAATTGTCCTATTTTTTTATACAAAAGTCTAAAATGAAGTATAATTCCTTACAAATTCAGCACATTTAAACTAGAATATAATATACTTTCTATCAAATTGAGTACGACTCCTTTTCCACTTGATCAATTGACTTATATATTCGATTCTAGTTAAATGATATTGAATTTAGAATGAATTATATCATTATTTTTGTAGAACATAATTACTCGTTATTTTTTAAGGTATAAAAAGTCTAAAATAAGGTATAATTTCTTTTAAATTCAGCATCATTTAATTAAAATAAAGTATATTAATCTATTAGTCAGGTGGAAAAAGAATCATGCTCAATTTGATAAAAAATATACTAGATTCTAGTTTAAATGTACTGTATTTAGGAAGAATTATAGTTCATTTTAAATTTTTTATACCTAAAAAAAATAAAGATAATTAGGTAAATTGGTGTATATTAGGAAGTTGAAGTAAATAAAAATTTATATGTATGGAGTGAAAATAAATTTTTTCTAATATAAGGAATGAGGAAAAAATTAAGTTTACTATTAGGAATCTAATGTTAGGGCAATTTACCATTAAATTAATAGCATACATACTACACATTTCAAATTATGTGAACTCGTAGGAGTAGAATGAAATTTTACAAACAATAATTGACGGCATCAACTCCATTTGATATTTCACATTTGTTTATATTTTTCTTGTGGAGGGAGCAAAAGACAGGCCACATCCACAACTTTAGGACTTTTATTTTCTTAAAATAAAAAGCAAAAAAAGACGAAGTTAATTTATTAATTAATTGGTCGGGAAGGGGCCGCTGTCGCTGATTGGTTGGCGCGCTGGGCCCCGCCTCGGCACCGTCGGCTGAAAACGACCCGCCGGTGCCCGGCCGCCACCGGCTGCAGCCGGTCGCCACCGAACGGCCAAAACCGGAAAGTCGGATCGTGGATACGAGGAGCGGATAGTGAGGCCTTTAAGGTTGGGAGAGAAAGAGGTCACCGTATGAGGAAAGTGGGCCCATTAAATAATAATTAATGGATAATAATAATAATAATAATTTTATGATGTTTTTATAATTTTAGAATTGACTTTTAAGTTTTGAATATCGTTTTTATACATAATTCTAATTTGAGAAGTAACCTAATCACTTACACAACTTTGATAATGACCTTCCTACATGATTTTAGTTGAATCTGTTATAATTTTAGTTTTTTTTTCCTACATGATTGTAGTTGAATCTGTTAAATATAGTAAAAAATCAAATAATAACTATTAGGATTTTAATGAGTGTGGTGTAGTGGTAAAATAATAAAATTTGAATTCGAATCCAAATAAAGATTAATATTTTGGAAGTCGGTGGTAGGACCCTTGGCGGTCGGTTAAAGGAGGGAATATCCCCTATATAAATCCAAATAAAATGACTTTTCTCAGCATATAACTTAAATAAAATAAACACTTACATAAAACAATAAAGAAACTGAAAAAAAGAGACACAACGAATTAATTGGTTACAATCGGAGAGGTAGTTAATCTAAGGTGAAAAAGCGCACTAAAGAAAATTTCCTTCGGGCGGAGAAACCTCTTTACAGCAATGAACGCACAAAAAAATGAAGCTAAACAGAAAAGGAAAAGCGCATAAATGTTGTTTGGATATTTCTAAGTGTTGTTTAGCTTTGGAAGCAAGACTGCTTATATAGCCCTGCTCGGGGCGCCTGGAAGAGTTCCAGACGTTTGGAGGGGAATAACATTTTATCCTCCTCACAACGGAACGCGGTCAAATGTGATCCGGATAAAATTTCATTCCGGACGCTCGGACCAAGAAAGTCAACCAAGTTGACTTTTCCAGTCCGAGCCTTCCGCTCCAACTTCACTTGCTTCCGTTCGGGTCTTCCACTCCGGCTTCGCTCACTTGAGTGATTTCGGCCATCCAGAATATGGCTCACTCGAACTCAACTTCCGGCCTTCTCGAATAAGCTTCCTCTCCGGCTTCTCGTCCCTCGGAATCGCCGCGTGCTTCCTTCTCGTCCGTCATCGTATTCTTCTATAGCACTTCGTCCCTTGGACACACCGAGCCTGTCGGTTCTCTCCCGTGCCGACCTTCTCACTAGCTGCGTCTTTTGCTCCTCGAGCAATCTTCTGCTCAAGCTTCTCGTCCCTCGGAAACACCGCATTCTCCATTCTTGTCCGCCGGTGTACTCTTCTGCAACACTTTGTCCCTTAAACGCACTGAGTCCGTCATCTCTCTCGTGTCGTCTTTCTAGTTAGTTGCGTCTTGTGCTCGACTTCCTGTGCTACTAAGTTCCTGCACACTTAGACACATGGTTAAACATAATAAAACCTAACTTAGCTTATTTGATCACATTAAAACTACCTTGGGATACCAATAGTTGGTCTGTTGTGCTTCGAATTTATTTGTTATTTTATTTGAAAATAAAATTGGCTAATAATAGCCATAATAATTGTATTGCTTTTATTATGGTCAACTATATTTACAAAACCATATAATCTATATAGCATAATTAGATTTTTTTATCGCTTTGTGTTCTATATTAATTATATTATATATATTTGCTATGGGCTACAGAATTATATTATAGTTGCTATGGGCTACAGTCAAACGGCAATGACATTTCAGCCGTTCTCAAACACTTACCATCTGGTTTTCAATTATAGATTGTAGCATATTATAGTGTTTTCTTTCATTAAAATGATAAACATGGGATGTAACCATTAGGACACGAGATGCTTATACTTTTAGATTTACTCTATTGGCCCCACGACGTAACACGGATGATGAACATATAATATCTCTGACTTAATAATTAGAGATTGATTTTTACGAACTGACAACCTAAAATTTATGCTAACATGTATTTAATGTCTATGTACCTATATTTACCTTCATTCATATTCGTAGAGGCTCTACTAGGTAGGCCGTTATTCATTGAATCGGGACATCCGGACGAGCATTTGGGCGTCTAAACCTGTGAGGGTTGTCTAAGAATGTGTGTGTGTATATATATATATATATTCTTGGTGTGAATCGAGACGCCATATGAACATTCAGGCGTCTAGACCTATGAGGGTCGCTCAGGAGTTTGAAAGATAAGGGTGTTTAAGATACCATTTTTCTTTATGCAGGGCTACGGTGTAGTGGAAAAGCGTCAAGTTGTCATCTAAGTACCCACAGATCGATATCTAGCTATGACACATTTATATGATTTCTTT
>JBBMJZ010000126.1:348007-362104 GCA_037833815.1 Zingiber zerumbet
CCAAATCTCGAATCGAGAGAGTGCATTGTAACAATTATAAAATTATAATTATTATATAGTCATAATAGTTATGATTTTATAATTATTATAATTGTATTACTACATACTGTAATTTCATAACTACTATAACATAAATAGTGAGTAGAGTTGAATCCATATTATTGATTAAGATTGATCATGTAGATCAAAGTAGGAGTGTAAATGAGTCAGACTGCTTGTAAGCTGCTCGGTCAAAACTTGAGCTCGAAGTTAATCAAGCTCAAGCTAAGCTTGAGCCAACTTGATTAGAAATCGAGCCGAGCTCGAGCCTAATTATTATTGGCTCGGTGGCTCATTGAGCCAAACGAGCTAGTACTACTATATATTTTTTTATAATATACAATATATAATCTATATATTTTTTATTAAAAAAAATAAAAAATTTGAGCTCGAGTTGAGCCAGTATAAATCGAGTCAAGCGAAGACTGGCTCAAGATTGACTCAGCTCATTTACAGCTTAGATCAAAGTGATATTTTTCTATATATTTTACATCCCAATAAACACATAATCAATACAATTCCAAAAAAATAAAGAAAAAACTATAATCAACAAAATGAAACATATAAAGAAGTAAAATGATAAAGGAAAAAAATAAAAAAAAGTTAGAGAACATGTCAATTCACGTTATAACCGCTATAATTTCATGGTTACTATAATACACATAATTGATCAAAAATTAAATAGAAAATTTAAATGAGAGATAATAATACTAGAGGTACTGGAGGATAATTTAATAATTATATTTGGCAGCAAAAAATAAAAATGTCATCTCAACGGCTCCAACCCTCCATTGTCTAAAAAGAAAATAAATCACAGAAGAGTTCGTCTAATAATAACATATGTAAAAAGAGATTAGGACAATCAATAGACAATTTAATAATTATAATTGTAATAAGATGATTACGCTCATTCTAAATAAATTTAGTAATTATAATGGTAGTAAAAGGTAGAATCCACCATCCCAATGGTCTCACATGGTCAGTCTCACGACTATATGTGAGGAGGTAAATCGGAAAGTTATAGTTGACCCGTGTGGAAAGGATTTTTTTCTCAACTTTATCAAGATTCAAACTCTTACCCTACGATAGCAACTCTACCTAAAACTAACCAACTCAACTCTGTACAGGGTCAATTTAGTAATTATAATGAACAATGCGATGGGTGTTCTTTTTATTAAAAAAAAAATCAAAATTGGGCGCCTATGATTTGAAAAAAAAAAAATTCTTGATATTTGCTCAAAAATAATTGAGCGTGGGTTTGGTAGAGTTGGCTAAAAGCTCCAGCTCCAAAGCATACTTGACAGCGCGTGATCCGTCTCATTTCTGGTCCACGTAAACTGCGTTACTGTGAGAAGTAAGAGTCCATATATGCTGCCAACAATTATATAGGAGAGCTGCTTTTCCCACCCCTGCTGACACCCTCCCCTCCCTGGGCCCACCATAAAATACAATGATATTTACCCTTCTACCCTTTTCCTTATTCCTTATTCACGTTTTTTTATTCACGTTTTTTTTGTTTTAATTTTTTTAAGTTTTGTTTTTTTAACTAATTTTATTTTTTATCAGTTTTATTTTTGATTTTTTTATTATTTATTTTAATCTTTGTTTATTTTTTATCTTAAATTTTAAGGGTTATTATTTGTAAAAATTTAAATAATATAAAAATATTTATCAAAATAATATATATATATTATATATATATATATGAAATTAATATATGTTGAGTGGTAGTGGTTTTCCCACCTCCACATTTTATTTTATTTTATTTTGTTTTATTTTATTAATTTTTGTTTTTTAATCATTTTTTTATAATTTTAATTCTTTTCAAAAAAAAATTTATTATATATTTATAATTATTTATTTATTTTTTAGTAGTAGATTTTCACACACACTCCCTTCACAGTCCCATCATATTATTTACCTTTATACCATTTTTTATTTTTTTACAATATTTTCTCAGCAGAAATGTCATGTTTTTTTATATTTGTAATATGAGATTGAATCTTTTGTCCCCAATTTTCTCTGTTGCCTCAAACCCACTACCGGCGGCCTTTGGTCATCGCCCCGACCAAAACTATACTCTAGGAGAAAGTGAACCCGGGGTCGTTATCAGGGCAATCGACATCGAAATTCGACCAAATTTAAGTAGGAACTCAGATCGTCGACGAAGAAAAGTTTACTCAAATCCAGCCCAATTTCGGGGTTGATCGCGTCGATGGCGACCGCATTCACCTTCCCTCTAGGATATAGTTTTAATCGGGGCGACGGTCGGTCGCCGATAGGTTGGGGCAATGAGTGAGATACGGGGACAGGTAATATTGGGATAGATGATTCGATATTTTATAATCTTTATTTTTTTTAATAGTAGATTTTAGGGGTTACTATTTATAAAAAATTTAAAAGTAAACTATGGATAAAAAACTAAAAAAAATTGATGAAAAAAATAATAAATAAAATTTATTTAAAAAAAATAAAACTAAGGAAGTAAATAAAATTGAAAAAATAAAACAAGTAAATAAAATTGAAAAAAATAAAATAACTGGTTATTTTAAAGAAGAGGGGGTAAAATGTTCATTTAACAGGGGGGAGAGAGAGGGGGGTGGGCTGTCAGAGGGGTGGGAAAAGCAATTTACTTATATAGCCTCGAAGACAAATCATCTACGACTGAAAGGATAACTCGCATTAATGAGCAAAAGTAAGTTAGAATGTCAGATTAGATATTTATAGCTTGCATAAATATTGTCGTCGCTAGTTTTTCTTACAACATCTGCTAAAAATATAGCATGATTTCGCCTGTATTACATGTTACCTATACTTCATTAGTCGTTCACAGGGAAAGTACAAATTTCCATTAATTGCTTATGCACTACTACTGCTTGCCTTTTTTGCAGCGAAGAGCTGACGAAGAAAGCTTAACTTGCCTCCCCTACGTGCAGAAGTCGTTGTAATGGTGCCACTCGTGCTCATCAGGGATGGAAAGCTGGTCTCTGACTCTGGTGAAGAAGCTTGTGGGAGAGTGTAAAGGAAGGAGTTCAGCATCCGTATAATCTGGCTGAAGCTGGGCCGTGTGTTAGGATCCTCCACCCAGCATGATTGCACTAAGAAGACCAGCTCTGGTGGGGCATCATCAGGTAGTGGTGGTCGCATTTGCTGCATCAGATCATATGAACAATCAACGGAACGAAGATATTTTTTACGACATTCAGTACCACTTCTCTCTTTTTTTTTAATTGGCATCGGCTATCCAATTCTTAGAACCAATTTTCTCTAGTGATTATATGACAAAACTTGATCACTGTTTCAATCAGTTAAAAAAAAATTACTTTATGCGGAAGTATCACAAGAATGAGCTTATCCTACAGAGCAACAATAACTAACAAATTTAAATTGAAAGCATTATCTCTGTTGCTGGAAATCAATAATCACCCAAGAAAATATCTGATTTATGTCATATCGGAGCTTAAAGAATTAATAATATTAAGAGTTCTGATAATTTGAACGAAACATCCAACATACAAGCACCTCTCTCATTCAACTTATTATCAAAGAATAAAAGATGAAAAATTCTAATGCTGTGCGAAACCATGTATTGACTACTGTACTAATCTAATACCATGAAACGTCAGGTGTATGAGCAACTTGCTCGAGTTATCATATCCAGTGCAACTTCATGTTTATGTCAATTTTATATTTGTCTCACAGCTAAATAAACCAGAATTCTACGAATACAATCACCTCAAGCAACTTCATCTACAATGATCTTTCATTAAGAAGTGATTGTTCACTTCCTTACTTCCAGCTTCAACTTCCTGTTATAATCTTTGTAAATCTTTGTATTCCATTAACAGACTAATCGCTTTAAATTAAATTGTCCATAGGAATTAGAAAATTGAAATTTTAAGAAGTTTTAACAATTCTGGCATTTTGCAATGCTTAAAAAAATGTATTGTCTTTGTTCCAGCTTTATTTCCCTCAATCATTACACATTAGACAGCATTCTTTAGCAGAGTTTATCCAATTTCAACACCATTTCTTTTAGTTAAGATCCACACCATACCAGCAATAGATGCAAGTGAAATAATCATGAGAATCTGGTAAAAGACAATCTGAAAAAGGTCTAGATCCATCCTAATAATTAAAGGTGACAACAACTTGCAAGCTAGGGACGTCCACATTTGTAAAATATAGGCATGTGATTCACAACATTATAAGAGGGAAAAGTAGATCAGAGACGGACAGAAACATAAAGCCTGTGTCACACTCATTCATTATTCTCATTTGAATGTATTTAGTCTATAATGTGGTTAAATAATATTCAAAGGAAGGACCCTTACATTTTGAAGACAAATAGAATATTATACCTAGAAGAAAGTGGTTCTTAATATTAACAAGACAAATGAAATTTTATTGACGTTGAGCAACAGAAGCACAAGTATCCATGATCCACAATCATTACTACAAAGCCAATATCACATTCATATTTTGAATCAATTGTGAATCCTACAAACTCTGATATACTACATATATTCTAGAGGTAGTTCACAACATTATAAAGGGGGAAATTGACCATGAAAAGACGGAGCACCTCTACTCAATGGTATCACATATCCAACATAGTTTAAACAGATATGAATTCAAAGCCTGTTTTAGCCAATGGGAGAGGAAAGGAGTAGAGTCTCCCTCACACCATCATTTACCAACATGATTTGAGCAACGAAAGGAGGAGAGTGATTCAAGTCCAAATTCAGTACCAAATGCATCAGCCAATTTTTTTATAAGACATGGCGAAGAGAAGATAGGGGAGGTAAAAGGACATAAATAGCCTTTATTTTAACTAAAATATACTTAACAATTCAAGGGTGTTTTGGTTAAATAGTATTTTTGCTACCCACGTCTCCTCTCTGCTGATTCTGTGTGCAGGTAAACACTGAAAGGGGCAAAATCCTCTCCTCTCCTTCCCCTTATACTGCTGCTCTTCTTCCCCTTCTCTTTCTCCTCTACTCCTCTCCCTCCAGGTAAACAGAGACTTAAAAATCTCATTTTCACATAAGATTGTGTAGAACACATCCAACAACATCACAGAGTACTGAGTGCACAATAGAGTCAATTATTATGATAATGATAATTCAGAAGACAAAAGCTATACTTTCGTGTTCAAGTGTTTAGTCTTTTTACTAGTTCACCAATAACTCAAAGTTTTAACTCTACAAGTAGGACTAGTTTAGCTAAACTATTCACCTTTCACTTTGATATAGAAAAATGATATATCTTGAAAAGAAAAGTGATTAGGAAGTAAGAAGGCTCAACAAATGATCAGTAAATTTACAAGGAATTTTGATGTTGAAAGAGGCTAACCTTAAAAGCTGCAGCATATGCAGCCTGCAAGTTAGACATGCCTTCAAAAGGCATTCGGTTGGTCAACAACTCCCACAAAACAATGCCAAAGCTGTACACATCAACCTTGTTGGTGTAGTGCTTCTTCTCACCACGACGCAAAGTCACAGTACTATATAACTGCAGGATACAACTGAGGTGGTTCACAGAAATTACTAGGAGACTGCATCAATAAGGTCTCATAAAAAAATGAAAAGACCACATCAAACAGAGATTGCAGAGTGAACAATGAGCATAGACAGGAACAAAAACTTTAAAATGTTCACTTTCTCTTGGGCCTACCATAGATGACCATAATCCCTTCCTATTTTCTCTTTTTTCCCTCAATGTTCCCTCCATTCTTTCTGTAGTAAATGCATCATGAAGCATATAGATTTGCTATTGGTGTTTAGGTTTCTACCCATAAAGGAAAATGATTTTCCCATAAAAGTGAAATCATAAACAGTTGGCAGATTACCAATTATACAAGACAAAGCTCTACTCTATATGATTGTATGATGATATTCTTCACCCAATACCATTCAATCCATAGTTAACCAACATGTAAAAGACTAAAAGAAGGTTAAACATGTATAAGTAATTGAGTCAAAGATATATCACCTCAGGAGCCATCCATCTATAAGTCCCAGTTTCAGCAGTCATCATCTCAGTAACTGTTTCTTCTCTTGCAAGTCCAAAATCAATGAGCTTCACATTATTCTGATTTGCAGTAAGCAGCAAATTATCTGCACATTAACTTGAGTATTATGGCATTAAATAATAATAAAGACACAAAACCAATGATAGGCAAGTGACATTATGCAGCTTGAAGATTTTAAAACACAATAATACTAACACGTATAATTAAGAACAATGACATAGCTATTGATCCTGCATATGAACTAAATAGACTGTAATAAGTTGCATCATATTTACCATTGACTTGAACCAACGATGTGTAGTCCATGATTTTGATTAAATCATTGTTGTTTTTCCAAACATGTATCTCAAGCAACACAAGGAAAGCCTGGCAAAATTTCAATGAAGTTTTACTATTATGGTTGCAGATAGCATCATTTTCTTCCAATTGGAGATACTATGCCATGTAAATTTCTCTGCCATTATGCTAGTATATTAGATAGCAGTCTCTCCAGCATTAGTAATGTAACACATAACACCCTACATTGATATATATTATAAATCAAATGATTGAATTGCACATTTGTTGATAGATACCCACAAGGAACAATGAAATGTAAATAAGATGTTTCCCTTAAAGATATCTCAAGACAAATTTCAAAGCGCAATAATTTTGATACTGTTATTTGTTTAATGGTCATAGATATATTTGTACAAGCTACAACTGAGATTTTGAATGATGCAGATCCTAATGCAAAATAAATTTAAAAAGGACAAATACAAACCAGGTTTCAGGTCTCTGTGTATAATTCCATTAGCATGTAAACAGTCCATCGCGCGAGCAATGTCAAGTGCAAAACTTATTGCTTTATGAATTTCTAGTTGTTTGGGACGGATGCTGCTCAAGTATTTCTTCAATGACATTCCTGGAAGAAGCTCAGTGGCAATCACCATAAAGGGATCCTTGCAGGCACCAACAAACTTCATGAAAGAAAGAATACTTGTCAGAATGTTGAAAAAGTAATGAAAATGCTAGGATTTAAATGTGAATGTTAAGGTAACATTCACATCTAATCCATCTTGAGAATTGAAACTATAAGGGCACATCATGATCAACAAATTAAGAACAATCATAAAAAAGACCTGGACAAGATTCTCATGCTGCACCCTGGACATCATATTTACTTCTCGAATAAAACGAGCCTGAAGGGTCGCCTTCTCCTCAAGAGTGCTACCACTGTTGAGAACTTTGATAGCCACAATTTGGTCATGGTACCTGATTCAAAGAGGATGTAACAAAAAAGTATACAGCCATAATGCATATCAAACAGGCTTTCAAATGAAATAAGGTACAGTATTACTGAGGGTAGATAGGCACCACTCCTCTCAACTTTACCTCAATTTTAAGTACAAGTGCCTACTTACAGTGATTTAACTTTGCACAGAAACCCATATTTGAGAAATGGAATTGGAGAACAAACTTGGACAATGAATATTATGTTGATTAGAAAGTCCATTTTTAAGTTCCCATGTTTTCTACTTCTGAACAACTAAGAAAGAGGTTCAGCTGAATCAGGCACAAGCTCTTTAGTGAATGATTATTAGAAGGATGTTGAAGAAATCCTCATATCAAATTAAATAATTTCTAGTTCATGAATTAGCTTTGCAAATAAGAGCATTTCATCTCTCTCTTGTTGATATGGCAATCCAGTCATTCTCCTTGCATTGAGATTTACTAACCAGTGGTGAACTTTTCCTCCATGGTTCTATGTTGAGTTTTGCATTCCCAACCTGTTTTATTTCCCGTAGTAATGATCAAAGAATGAAAAGACACAATCAATACCACTCATCTATATTTGGTCGACAAAAATAAATTTATGTTATGGTCATGGCATCTTAAATAGCAAAACATTTTATTCCTCAGTTTGTATATTTCCTTTATGATTGAGTGAGTATTAACTTAATTTTCACTCCTTGTTCAATATGCTGCTGTACTTTGCCTTTCAACATACAGATGTAGAGAATTTTTTAGCTCCCATAGGCCAAGCCCAAGGATCTAAATTAGTAAAAGAGGAATAGAAGAACTTTTTGAGTTGAAAGCTATGAAAGGAAAAAAATGTTTTAATTGACATCTTTGGTTAGAAGGGTGATTAAAAGAGATTCACAAGCAGTTTGAATTTGAGAAAAGAGGAAATAAAAACATGAGGTGTAAAAATTATTTATCAAAACAATATGAACGGAGCCTTTGGAGTTCATAATAGAACCTCCTTTTTATGAATAAATTAAAATAAACCTTACTTCCAAAATAGTACTATATAAGGGCTCCAATTTAATGTTTCAAAGTGATATGGTTGGACATTTTGAGGAGTTCCTATCAGAAAATCTACATGATCTTTTCAGATGCTGACAAGGAGCTCAAGAGAACACTAACTTTGCTACTTAATCAGTATAGATGTGTGTGCAAACTGTCAGAACCATATGCTCATGTTTTCAGATAACAGCTATGGGGAGAAAACACAAAAACAATTCAAACTTCAAAAGCTAACTCCGGCATCATCCATCTGGCAAATAAGTATCCACAGAAACATTCAGCATATTCTACCAACAACAGGAATAAAACAAGTCAATAAAAAATGTTGATCCAATTGATTTCTTGAACTTACTTCCCCTGATAGACTTTCCCATGCGCTCCCTCTCCAATCTTGGCTCCGATATAGAGTAATTTTGGATCGATCAATAGGTTATCATCAATATCGAGCTGTGAAGACGCATAACTACAATTTTTCCCTAACGCGTGCTGGTCAAGCGCAAGAGAATCATCCGCTACTCTGTTCCCTCCCGGTCGCCTGAACTCCTCTTCATTAATTTTGCCGTCTCTACAATTATCAATGCAGCTCATCTTTCAGAGAGGAAAAGCAGAAATTTCCTGGAAGCCCAAAAGTTCAGAGACCCTTTGAGCTCCCCACAGTCGGCAGAACCAAATCGGTTGTTTGGCAAGGTATTAAAACTGGAGACGGGGAAAACCTGACTTTTCTCTCCTTAACAGGGATCCTCAGTTCTCCTCTGTGTTATACTTTCCATAGGAAAACAGCATGCACATAGCGAAGAACCAATCGATTCTTATCTTCCCTGACAAAAAATCTCAATCCCCTTACAAATCAATACAAAACCCTAACTTTTCTCCTTCAAACATATGAAGCCGCCTTTCCCGATACTGAAACTTTGTATCAGCTAATCCAGGAACACGAACCAAGAGTAAATGAAAGAGAGAAGAAAAAATACAACCACGAAAGCAGAGAGAAACTCGGACTCCAATTTGACGCCGGCCACCGCATCCAAAAGCGGCACGAGTCAGAGGAAAAACTTACAGTCGACCACCGCGATGTCAAACAGCTTCAGCAGAGTTAAGGAAGCCCATCCACCGATCCACGACCACCATTACAAGAACCCCAAAGGCCGCTCGACCGAAGCTTTGGAGAAGAAACCTCTCTCCGATCGGGCGTCGGAAAGAAGATTTATTTCCCGACCATGGATCATCTCGGACAGCGGCGGGGGCTCTGCTTTTTATAAGACGAAGAGGCGTGGAAATCGCAGCGCCAATAAGAGGCCGTCACGTGGTACGGCAGTGGTGGGAGATGCTTCCTCTTCGCGATTCCCGTTTCCCGACCCCCTCTAAAGTTGCCCGTTCGCAGTCCACGATTCCCACCATCGATTCCCGAAACGCCCATGCAAGTCACGTGTCGTCGGTAACTTAGTTTCTCAGGACCAACACGGAAAAGGTAAATCACGGACGACTACTAACCTTTGGAATAATGACTAACATGATAGCAACACCTTATGTACTAGCCATTAAATCCATCCGAGAGAACACGATGAAGGCCCATGATTATATTTAGGGTGTAAATAAGTTAAATCGAGCTATTCAAATCTCAACTAAAAAAAATTCATTCGAATTCATTCGTTCAATTAAGTTAACAAATCAAGCTTAAACCTAATTTTAAGCTCAAAAATATTATTGAACCGAGTTCGAATTTAATAATATTTGATTTCTGAGCTCGTAAATATATTCGTTAAGAGACTCATGTGTGTGTATATAATTATCTTAAATAATTCGAACTAAGCGAGTTTAATTTTTAAATATTTTTTTTAACTAAATTTGAGTTAAATTCGAACTATTTAATTTTACCATGAGCTAAACTCAAGGTTAAGAACTAAAGATTGAATCGATCTCGAGCGCTCGAGTTCCAGCATAAAAACTAAAGGCCAAATCTATCTCGAACTGAGCTCGAAATTAGAAATAATGAATTGAGTTGAGTCTGACCCCAAGCTTCTTGTTATTCAGCTCAGTTCTACTCGTTTACTGTCCTAATTATCTTCCTCCACCGATCCAACCAACGAAGGCGGCGATTCTCATCGCCGGCCGGTTTCCCTTGTCCGGTTTGCTTTGGGTCTAATTTCGGAGGTCGTCATAACCATCCCATCGACAAGGTTGCAGAAAAGTCAACCGTGACACCGAGCCGGTTCAAACCGCCCGAAACCCCGGTCCAGGCCGTTGCAAATTTTCAAAACGGGGCACTCATTCAAATTAACTCCCCAACAACCTGGCGAAATATCGCATGCGGCCACCTTCGAGTGGGGTGTAGAGTCTAACCAATCAAATCAAATGAAATTACATTACATTAAATTAGACGAAATGGTGTCCGAAGTTCAAGGCCGGCACGCTCAGAGGAAGCAAACGCATCACGTGCTGGTGGACTCAATCCCTTTTTTAATCCACAAAAAATAAAATAAAATAAAATAATAATAATAAAACAATGAGTTGGTGTGGAGAAGAATGGTGTTATTTGTTAGCTTTATGTCATTGTTACATGGGATGATGGGCACCCATTTTGAAAAGAATAATCGTGAAATAGTGGGCATTGGCAAAGGCGCACCTTAGTGCTTTATGTCACAATTACCTCGCGACACCATTAAAGAGATAACCTACCTCTCCCTCTCTCTCTAGATATATATTTATATATAAATTTGAGATGTTTTATGGTGGCCATACTTTCATTTAATTATATCTAATATCTTCGTTTACTTTTTTAATAAATAATATTTTATATTTTGCATACAATTATTCTAATATACTTCCACTGTAATTGTTTTTTTAAAGAGGATGTAACTAGTTTTTATTGATCAAATCACGACCTAAACCGATCTTCTAGACTCCCTTCCAATGTCAATCTGATCAATCATTTAGATGTGATTGGCATCTTAATTTTTGTTTTTTTTCCTAAAGCCATTTAAATTGGTAAGGATGTTGAAGCATTTCAATCACGAGGTCTTGACATGCTCATCAATATTTTTTTAATTGACATTACATTTTCAATTCTTCCAACCTACTCCATTCAATTCCTTTTATTATTATTATTATTATTATTATTAATTATCATTAGGTACTAATTTGGAGGATAATCGACCTCATTTCATATAAATTTTTTACCGACTATCAGAATAAATTGGAAAATGATTATAGCGAACGATTCATCAGCTCAACATTCTTAGGTCAATCATCGAAATTCATCCGTCAATTCAAAAAAGTTGGAACAAGATCCTTAGATATTTAAAAAAATTGAAAAGACGTTCTACCCACTACAAAAAACCCCTTATTACTGACGGAAATTTTCTATTGTAATTCTGTTGCTATATTGGTTTAACAACAAAATTATGATGAAAACACGGTAGTCGGAAGATATTACATCAGAGACCGTTTTGTTGGTGCAGGTTGCGCCAAAATCGAACCTGAGTTTGATGTTGTCAAACGTTCAAATTAAGTCATATTGTGATCTAACAAGTTGACTGAGTATGCAGGCTGCTTACTCAACCTGGAGAAAGTCTTAGCAGATCATGGAAGTCAGGCAGAAAGCCCAAGTGGGTCGAGATGACCCAACACTTGGTAGGGAAACTTGATAGGTTTGGAGGATCGAAGATCGAGAGAAAGTCCTGGTGAGCCAATCCGATGCTAAGCGACAAAGTTCAAACAGGTCTGGAGGGCCAATGTTTGGTACGTAGGTTGAGGTAAGCAACTGGAGGAGAGCGACAGTAAGGACGTGTTCCGAGAAGGAACAAACTCTAGGCCACTGATTCAACTGAAGAAACCAGGAAGGTTTTCAAGTTGAGATCAAGACAGTCTTATTGTCTATTACTACTCATGCATCTTACTATTACTGTACTAACTCTGTTTTACAGGAGCTTTCATTCTAACTCTGTTTTGCAGGAATCGAAATTTATTGGTCGACTGAACCAAGTTGATTCAGACTAGAGATCAGTCGAAGTAGAGTTTGGTAAAGTGATTGATCGGTCAACCAAACCCATGGATCAGCCTACCGAACCATGCAGACGTGGCACAGATCAGATCGATCAGAAACTGAGATGGAAGCTAGCCTTATCAATTGACCAAACACAGGGATCGGTCGACCGAACGATCACTCCATTAATGATGCATTAAGTACGAATCTCGATAAACAGGGAAATTCACTGTTTGATCAACCGAACAAAGGGATCGGTTGACCGAACCATTAAAGCTCATTAAATGTGCGAAGATCCGATCACAGCAAAGAAGGAAGGGAGCTTGATTAATCGATCGATAGGAGGTTCGGTTGGCCAAACTGATCAGTCAACCGAACATGTTTATAAAAGGGGAGCTTGAGGTCCGAGGTAGTGTATCTATTTTCAGTTCATCTCTATGCAAAACTGTTGTTTGTGCTACTACTCTATGTACTACTCATTTTCAAGCAAACTACTGTTCCATCTAAGAAGTACCGACTGAGCTCCATCTTCTATCTAGTGTCAGTATATTTTTAGCTAGCTTGCTTTGTACTTAATTTCAAGTAAGATAGTAGGTTATTACTACCTTACACATTTCATTGTACGAATTGTTTCTTTCCGGCGGTTTCGGAAAGAAGTGTTTTAGTTAATTACCCAACGGTGTAATTAAGGATCGCGGGTCTTGTGGTAGGAGTCGACTTAGGCTCTGAACCAAATAACCGAAACGTGTCTTTATTTTCCGCTGCTTATTCTAATTTGTCTTTACGATAAAAGAAAAGTTTTTAACGTGCGATATTCACCTCCCTCTCTATCGCATCTTTCGATCCTTTAATTAGTATCAAAGCCGGGTTGCTCTGAAATTACTTAACCATTTTTGAGCAATTTTAAAAACTTTTTTCTTTTTCTTTAAAAGTGTTTTCTTTAATTCTTAAGTAATACTTTTTTCTTTATCCCACACTATTAATCCCAAGATGAGTCTTGGAAATTTTCTTTCTTTTTACTCTTTGTCACAAGGATGTCGAACTCCTACCAAAAAGGGTACAACACCGTCCGCCCTCCATTGATCAAAGGGGAGAACTTTAGCTACTGGAAGAACAGAATGGAATGCTAACTCAAATTCCATACTCAAAGGATACACTCCCCTGATGTTAAATGGAAAGGCAATAGAAGAAGAATAGAAGAAGAAGGCTGAACTCCCCAGATGATCAAAAAGGCACAACTAAACTATAAAGCAATCAACACAATATAGTGCGACCTGACCATGGAAGAACTAAATCGAGTCGAGCCTTACGAAAATGTAAAAGAACTCTAGGACTATCTGGTAAAGCTACATGAAGGAACTGACGAATCTAAGGTAAATAAAAGAGATTTACTGTTAAATAATTTATTTAATATTAAAATACTTCCGAGAGAGACGGCCATGCAACTACATGCTCGACTAAAGGATATTCTCAATAGCTTACATCTAATCAGACATAACTTGGAGAATCGCGACACGATAAGGTACACACTAAATTCCTTCCCGAGTAATGTTTTATGGGCATCAATAGTAGATGCATACAAAGTTTCAAGAGATCTTTCCGTTCTTATGTTAGATGAACTTTTTTATGAATTATAATTACACGAACAGTCTAACTTGAGTCTGTTGGAACCTCAAGGAGTTTTGATGTGATCAGACAAGTTAAGTTAGGTCATGTTTTGTCTAACCCTTGTGTCTAAGTGTGTAGGAGCTTA
>JBBMJZ010000126.1:362204-372383 GCA_037833815.1 Zingiber zerumbet
TTCCTGACTGTGCGCGTGAGGTTGTTCTTTCCGCTGACCTCTACGGCCTTGTGCACGGCCGATCTCAGCCACGACATCGAGGGGGAGTAGGCAGATGAGAGGTCAGAATGGATCGGTGAAGAACGGATGTAAGATCGCCCAAGTGGAGGAGGAAGAGAACGGGATTTGATGGATCGAAGTTCTCGAAGGAGGACGAAAAGGCCAGCGAGAGCGATGGCGAGGCCGGGGTGGGAGTTGGTAGCGCACCGCCGTGGTTTCCGGCCGTTCTATATATAGACACCTGGAACAAGTGGGCCCGTATGGCTGCAATGGACCACACCGTTCACCAATAAGGAAAATACTTCTAAAAAAATATTTTTTAAAATTGTACTTTTAATATCTAAAATAATTTCGAAATATTTTTTCACCTAGAGCTCAAATTAAAATTTAAAAAGAATTCAGAAATTTAGAAAGAAATTACATATCATATTTAAATTGATATTTCCTGATTCGGGCTAGTTTAAAGAATTAATTAAATCAAATTATAAATTTAATTAGGTTAATTTAAAATTTTAATTTTTAAAAAAAATATTAATTTTTTAATATAATCGATTTTGATTTTAAAAATGCAGAATCAGTTAAACCGAACCGAGTTGGGAAAAAAAACCCCATCGCCGTCAGCCCCTCTCCCATCCCTCCCTCTCCTCTTGGTGCTATCGTCCTGCATCACGAAGGAGGAGTTCACCTTCAGAAGCCTGCGCTCCAACTCACAACGAACGGCAGAATAGAGAAGGAGAAAGAATTGCACAGGCTCTGGCTTTATATCTCAATAAAAACGAATTGGACAAAGAGACATGTTCAATGAGAGCTCATAAAAACATAGACAAAAGTAACAAGGAATAACTAGAAACATAGATCCATAAACCCAAGAAAAGAGAGAGCAGATCAGCAGTCACACACAGCATTGAACAAAAATTAAAAATTCTCGCAATGCGAACGATTCGATCCAGTTTTGATCTTAGTCTTTTCTCGACAACAAGGGGGTTTAGAGTGCGAGCAGATCTAACCACCGAAACCATAGAGAGTCCTTCCCTGCCTCTTGAGGGCGTAGACAACGTCCATGGCGGTGACGGTCTTCCTCCGGGCGTGCTCGGTGTAGGTCACTGCGTCTCGGATCACGTTCTCGAGAAAGATCTTCAGGACGCCGCGGGTCTCCTCGTAGATGAGGCCGCTAATGCGCTTCACGCCGCCTCTTCTCGCGAGACGCCGGATCGCCGGCTTGGTTATGCCCTGGATGTTGTCTCGGAGGACCTTGCGGTGGCGCTTCGCCCCGCCCTTGCCCAAACCCTTGCCGCCCTTTCCTCGTCCCGACATGCTTCAGAATCAAGCGCGATCGAAGGATTTCTGAAGTAAAACAAAAGGAGATCAGCTTTACACACGATAAATCGAAAGGAAAATTGCTCGTGAGCAATTGAAACGAACGATCGATCGAAGTAGGAGAGAGGGCTGCGTCCTTGCCTATGGACTGCGTTGTTGGCGGAGATAAAGCGATGCAGGAGAATTGGGTTGTTGCGGTACTTATAGCGATGAAGCGAAACCGCGGATCCCTGGTATGGACTTGGAGGTGATTTGAACCGTTGATTACAGAAACATGGACGGCTGATGATAGGTAAAGGGAACTCCCACGGATAGCTAGAGAATTTTATATAAAAGATCGCTCAATTTTGTTTTTAATCCAAAATATCAACGGTAAATTACGAAGAAAGTTTTCAATTATCTGAATTACCTATCTTTATTATAAAATTACCAAATTAGGTACTTAATATCCATTTTACTCCTCCATACATTCCTATAGAAATCATGCGAACATATTTTTTTTAACATAATTAAAAAAGTTCTAGGATAAAAATTTGATTCTCTCAAGAAGATATATCAAATTAATATTTAAAAGTGTAAATATAATCAATAGAATTAGAACAGAATTACACACGGAGACATAGCAATATAGAAAAGAGATGGGTGCATCTCATATTTTTATTAAAAAATTAATATTATATATTTAAAAACTCTCATCATCACTTTGATTGATCGATTCATTATTATTCCTTGTAACAACTGAAATTGATCATGTGGTTAGAAACCTCGTGATATAAGTTATCAATTAGTATCACTTTTATTAAAAAAATATAAAGACTTAAAATATTAAAAATTTTAAAAATAAAATATATAATAATAATTAGATCAATTAACTCATAGGACATAAGTGAAGGCACTAAATTTAAATTGAATCGTATCATAATGAATTTATAGGAATTTTTTCCCAAATGAAATACACAACCAAAGAATATTAGACTTATTAGCCACCCGCCGCAAACGCTTCCCGATTTACCCTAGTGACTGGTAAGAAAATTTCGTAAGGCCGAGCCAATTACCTTAAAGGTCAATCAATGAGGCTAATTGAGTTTATTATTATTTTTAAATTAAAACTAAATCGGATTTAAACTAAATTTAATTGGTAGGGTTAAGTTATATATGAACCAAGTTTAAGGTTTAAACGGATTTGATCAATTTAAAATGAATCGGGATATTTTTAGAGGGCACCTTCTATGTCATTTTCCTCTTCCTTTTCTCCATACTCATGTTGCAATCCTGTCATACTGTATGCCACCCCTTTGACTATCTCTCTCTTTTATTTTTCACTTCATCTTCTTCGTTATTTACTTCTTCTCTTTCTCTTCTCCAATGGTAGTAAACATATAGCTTTTGCTTCAAAGTACAAAAGTTCTTTTTTTTCTCCTTTCTCTTCTCCAGCAAGTAAGAAATGTAGCATCTGTCATCTTCTAGCAACAAAAGCAACCCTCATCTTTTGCATCTTGTTCCTCTTCTCGTGTTCTTTAGGGTTTTATTGGCACCGCAATAATAGTCATATTTTGTCTTGCCTTCCTCTCTTTGTATCATTGCATAATTCATCAAAACTAGTCGAGGTTGCCAATAAAGAAGGTAAAGCTTTCCTCTTTTACTTCTTCCTCTCTATCTTCTTTTTTTTCTAATTTTTCTTAAAAGCAACTGTCTTTGAAGGGGAGTAAGTTATTCCTTTCTTCTTTCATGTGTCATTAATTGAATAAGAGTTGTAAAGTATAAAATTTTATTTTATTAGGTTGCTAGTTAGGATGATTATTTAGATCACAATAAAGGTCTTATACGTAGAAATGCTAAATACTATGAGAAAATGATATCACAAATGATTTTTCAATTTTGAGTGATAAATAAGTTTTGTAGATTGATGGATCCATGTTTCAACTAGAACCAAGGGTTATAGTCAAAATATTCAAATTTAAGTTCGTTTCAACCTCTTTAAATTCAAAATTTAGCTTTTGGATGGTGAAAATTGATCAACATTAATATTTAGAATTTTTCAAAATCACCCCTTGGTTGAAAATTCTAGCTACGACACTGACTATACAAGCACATAGACTTAGAGAACTATAAATTGTTGGGACACTTCGGAGCTAGAGAGGGAGTGAATAGCTCGCTCGCTTCGAAAGATGATGATTGCAGCGGAATACTTGAAGTAAGTTATTCCAATGCTAACAAGATGAATTTACTTGGTATTCCCCTCAAACGAGGTGACTAATCCAAATATCTGACCCTTTCTCACACATCCACTATGAAAGAGCTCCTTCTCGGAAACAATTCTAAGGTGATAAAGCCTCGTACAAGCTCACACACCAAGAAGATATAAGAAGAGAAAGATATAGCTAATACAAATAAAATTTTACAAGATTTACAATGATAAAACTCTATCTTGGGCTCTTTTTACTTGTAGACACCTCTTAATCAACCTGAAAGTGCAACAACACTTCTTTCTAAGTCTCCAAGATGGCAAAAATGTGAATAGTCTCCAAGAACTAGTGTGTAGTTGTTGAGAATATGTGTATGGAGCTCTAATGAAGCAGTGCACGAAAAACTCTTTTCTAGGATTACTGTTGGTGCCTTAATCGATTAAGAATCACCTCCTTAATCAATTACCATGTCAACAATCTACATAATGGCTAATTTTCTGAATATTAAAAACTAACTTAGTCGATTACACATGCCTAATCGATCATGCATATTTATGCTTGCACGAGAATGCCCTGTAAGTAATTAAGCTTCCCTACTTAATCACTTGCCATAGCTACTATTTCCCACAGAAATAACTTTAATCAATTAAGGCTTGCTGAATCGATTACTCTAATTGATTCAACTTCATTCTGTTTATCGCGACAATGAGCTTAAGCAATCAGGATAATCGCTTAACTATGGTAATTGATTAGCCTAATCGATTTCCAAACTCTAATTTCTAAACCTAAGTCTAGGTTCCTTTACCCAACATTCGGTCAAACATGACCTGTTGGAACTCCTCCTTATATAGCATCCGGTCAATCTTGACCTGTAGAGACTTATTCACCAAGTGTCTGATCAGTCCTTTGATCCACTTGGATTTTTTTGCTCGTGCTAAGTGTCCGGTCAATCCTTTGACCCACCTAGACTTTCCGTCTCGTGGCAAGTGTTTGATCATCCAGGACCCACTTGGATTTCCACTCACCATATGTCCAATCAACCTTGAATCACCTAGATTTTAACTGTCCGACTTCACTCACTAAGACTTCCTCATTGCCTAACTTCACTCATTAAGACTTTTCCACCTACATAGCTTTACTCGCTAGGGCTTTTCGCATGACTTCACTCGTTAGGGCTTTTCGTTTGGCTTCACTCACTAGGATTTTTCACCTGACTTCATTTATAAGAATTTTCCAATCTGTCTGCCTTCACTTACCATAACTTTTCATATCTGTCTAGCTTCACTCATTGAGGTTTTTGATCACCTAGTTTTACTCATTAGAATTTTCAATATGTCTTGCTTCACTTATTAGGACTTTCCACACTAAGTGTCATGTCAACACTGATCCACTTGGATCTTTTCTTTAGCCAACATTCCCGTTGAACTTGCCCATTGCCTAAATTTCAATTAAGACTTTCTAGTCAAGTATTATGTCAACACTTACCTACTTGACTTCTGGTTAAACATTGACCATCTATCTTTCATACAAACAATTACACCTGCAATCTCCATATATTATTAAACATCAAAACTCAAACATCACGACTTAAGTTTGACGCAACTCAAGATTAGTCAACCTTGACTCAGGAGAAATTGCACCAGCATAAATAACATAGAACCAATAGTATATAGAGCAATACATTTTTAAACACAAATTATTATTTTTTAGTCAATTATTACCATATTTATATGATAAATGCAACTTATTAGCAATTCATTAAAAAATATTTTTATAATCATAAAAATCTTATTTGTGTTCATACAATATACTAAATTTACATACGAAGGCATAATATAATCAGGAGAATTAAATGAACATATAAAACTTGATTTCATATTATTTTAAGGTGTCTAGGTCTATCAATTGATTTTACTAAAATCGATTAATGGACTTCGTAAGCTTAGAATGATATTAAACCAAGTTATACTTTTCTAGTTCATCTGATTATATTCATATTATTAAATATCAATTTAACATAATATATTAAAAATAATAATTTTTTAAATACGAATGAGATATTTAATCGATTATTATAGTGTAATAATTGATTCGATATGTTTTATATGATGATCAATAATAACTTTAATCAATTCACATTAATTTTTTTTGTTTTACGATTAAAAAATTTAATTAGCATTTAAAAATCATTGATTCTCATTAAAAATTTTTGTTGTATGATTAAAAAATTTAATTAGTATTTAAAAATTATTTTTCTCGATATCATGTATCAAAATTAATATTTTAAAAAATATATAAACTTACGAGAATTAAACGGATATATAAGATTTTAGGTGACATTTGGTTTATGGGTTTGGGAATGAGTGAATGGATTTATTCCCAAACCTTGTGTTTGGTTGATGGTAATGGAATCAAAATTTTGGAATGAAATCCAAAAACTTGGGTATGGATGAAATCCACCCCTCCTTTGGGTTTGGATGAAACTCACCCTCTCCCTTAAGTTTTGGACAAAAATACCTTTAGTATATTTGTTCAATTTTTTTTTTCTATCACTCTTTCTCTCTCCTTATTTTCTCTCATCACACTTTCTCTCTCTCATTTTCTCTCATCACACACTCTTCCTTATTTTCTCTAATAACACTTTTTCTCTCATCATACTTTCTCTCTCTCCTATCTCTCATTTTCTCTTATCACACTTTCTCTCTCTTCATTTTTTTTCCACCAGTCTTTCTCTCTTATCACACTTTTCCTCTCCTCACTTTTTCATTTTCTCTCGTAATACTTTCTCTCTCTTCATTTTTTCATCACAATTTCTCTCTCAACAATCTTTCTCTCTCATCATACTTTATCTCTCCTCAGTCGCTCATTTTCTCTCATCATACTTTTCTGTCTTCATTTTTCCCATCACTTTTTCTCTCTCAATACTCTTTTATTTTCTCTCATCATACTTTCCCTTTTTTCACTCTTTTATTTGTCTCTCATTATACTTTCTCTTTCTTCATTTTTCCCACCACACTTTCTCTCTCATCATACTTTCTCTCTCCTCATTTCTCTCTCATTATATTTTATCTCTCTTCATTTTTCCTCGTCGCACTTTCACTCTCATCATTTTCTCTTATCGTATGTTTTTCTTACATTCAACTTTCTCTTCCATCTAATTTTTCTCTTATTTTCCTGTAAGGGTAAAAAAAAAAATTAGGTTCATTCCGATTGAAAATATTTAACTAACCAAATATTATTTTTAAGAATGATATCCAAGCTCATACCCATTCTCATTCCATAATACTATGATACCCATTCCGATTTCTGGGAGAGAACTAAACGTCACCTTAGTTTTTTTCATAAGACGACATCCCATCCTACCTACAATTATCTAACAATACATAATTGATATTTACATTAATATTTGCATGAATATTGTAATAGATAAATTAATTTTTTTTAACAGATATAAAATGTTTCATTAGATACGAGATCTTTCCGTATAAATAATTATGACGTTAGGATAAAATATCTTTATGATTTATCTACTTATATTTTATCATGGAATTGATAATACTGACCGTTTGAGGTGAGTAATATCACCTTTTACTTAAATTATCTAACAATCTTCTACTATATTATTTTCATTATTACCTCTCACTTATATTTTTCGCCTAAATCCTGAACCGAATGTGCGTTATAACAGTTATGAAACTATAGCTGCTACAATGTGAATCTTAAATAAGTTTTAAGAGGTCATAACTTTTAACTCGGGATGAATCATGTGACATACAATACATCAAATAGAAGCTCGTTTAGAGAACTACAATTGTTATTATCTGTAACTCATAATAGCCCAGTCTCAAGTCCAAAAAATATTATTGAAAACCTTTCTGAAGACTTCGAAGAATATTAATCCTCTTTGATCCTGTTGGGAAACTGAAAAGACAGAATGACCGGAATGATGTGGCTAGAATGCTGACCAAGTCGTCATGCCCTAGAGGGGAGGGTATGATAAGTTGTCTTCTATGTTAACCAAGTCGTCAAAAGATTTCTGGTCAACGCTATCTGCAGACAGCGACCGAGTTTCCCACTCCCTAGCACCCCGATGCTCGAGGCGGATCCCACAAATATATAAGAAGCAGACTAAATAGTATAATAATAAAATGAACGAAGAATGAGTACATTGACGTACCCTAGCCCAAGGGACGCCCTTTGGTGGATGGGTGAGTTGGTCATGACGCTGATCGAGTAGTCGTGGTCCTAAAGGATAGATGAATGTGAGCCGAATGAAGAACTTGATCTGTCGGCATGGAGCATAACAGTGGCTTGTAGGTTGGACCATAATAGTGGCTCGTTGGCCAGAATGCTACAACGGCATGAAGGTCGAATCATCATAATGTCTCACAGGTCGGATAATAATAACAACTCACAATCATAATAGTGGTGTGAAGGCCGAGACACAACAACGACACAGAGTTGGTCGGAACATAGTGGTGGCTCGAAGGCTAGATCAGTGCCTAAAACACACGTCAACGTGGATCAGACACCGGATCAGCTTCGGAAGTGCACGACGTCGCGGATCGGAGGTCGTCTACGACAATGGGGCCGGCTGCAGCTCGGAGGGCGACTGCGGCTCGGAGGCCGACTTTGGCTCGAAGGCCGGTTGTGATGATGGCCACCGGATGCAGCTCAGGGTTGATCTTGCACTGATGTGGTCGACCGACAACAAGGCAGCGACAATAAGGTGGGCAGCAACCTCGGAGGGCAACATCGGCTGGCTGTGGCCGATGGAGAGAAGAGGGAGGGGGAATAGGAGTCAGCGTGATTAAGGCAGCGGGGTGCGTGCGTCCAAGAAATACGAAGTCTTCCATCGTCAGCAGTGGCGTACGCGAGAGGAGGAGAGTCGGCGTCCATGTCGTCGGCAGGAGAGGCGATGCCGGTCATGGGAGCGGACAATGCTAGAAGTAGTCGGACGGTGACCAAAGAGATAGTGGTGTCGGGCAAGCAAGAAAGGTTGTGCATACCCCTATGGTGACGACGTGCGCCCGTGTGGAGGCGGCAGCAGCTGATAAGGCGACAATTCCTGACGAGGCGGGAACGTCTAGTGAGGTGATGTGGGAAAAATGGGCATCCCTTGTCCTTAGTGGCGATGGTGCGATGTTGTACGTGAACAGGGAGAAGAAGAGGGAGGGCAGTGCTGGAGTGGACATGGGGGCGACGTGGGTGGCAACAAGCGTGCGTAGCTGTGGTGGCGGCGGAAGAAACCAACCCCTTAAAACTCCCCCCTCCTCTCTCTTTTCTGAACCGTGCCCCATCTCAAAGCCAAAAACCCTCCTAATGTGAAAAGCCCAAAATGTCCTCTCTCTTCTCCATAATTTCCTCTAGGCCCCATAGATATATCTGCATTATAAGCCTCCCCTTCAAGTCTAGTTGAATAAGGCGTGAGTCCGATTAACTAGACAGTCCATCACAAATGATGAATCACTCCTGAGTATAGAGTCAGATCGCTAGGTTCGTCATGTAATGTCAAGTCCATATCTATGACGATGTCGATCGAGCAACAAAAGAGATGTCTAGTGAGCAACAAAATAATATCGAGTGAGCGATGAGTAAAATGAGTGTCAACTGAGCAGTGAGCGAAATGAGTGCCAACTGAGCTGCAAGCGAGATACCGAGCAAATACTAAGCAAGCGATTGAACGAATGCCAAGACGATGCTGAACGTTTGCAGAGAGGATGCAAAGCAAATAACTGAGCTAATGCTAAGCACATGCGGATCTTATGAATCGAACGAGCACGTAGCCTGTGAGATCAAAGGTGCACATAAAGTCATGATCTGAGCGGGCGTAGAGCCCGAGAAATGAATAGGAGCGTAGCTCATA
Organism: Zingiber zerumbet; assembly: GCA_037833815.1. NCBI lineage: Eukaryota > Viridiplantae > Streptophyta > Magnoliopsida > Zingiberales > Zingiberaceae > Zingiber > Zingiber zerumbet. Next base: position 371,613 of record JBBMJZ010000126.1, read on the forward strand.
AAATCGAAGGTGCACGAAAGCAAAAGTCGTGAGCCAAGCGGGCATAGAGCTCGAGAACTGAACGGGAGCGTAGCCCGTGATATCGAAGGCGCACGAAAGCGAAAGTAGTGAGCCGAGCGGGCATAGAGTTTGAGAATTGAACGGGAGCGTAGCCCATGAAATCGAAGGCGCACGAAAGTGAAAGTCGTGAGCCGAGAGGGCGTAGAGCCCGAGAACTGAATGGGTGTGTAGCCCATGAAATTAAAGTCGCATGGAAGCGAAAGTCATGAGCCGAGCAGGCGTAGAACCTGAGAACTGAATGGGAGTGTAGCCTGTGAAATTGAAGGCGCACGGAAGCAAAAGTTGTGAGTCGGTGGGATACTCTTGTCTAATTATGACCAGTGATGATGCTCCGGTCCAAGATTGGTGGTGATACGCTAGTCCGATACTAGTAGAGATACTCTGGTTCAAGACCAGTGAAGATAACTCGACTCCACACAGGGGAGATGGAGTCTTCAATAAGCTAGTCTAAGACTAGTGGAGACTGCTCGACCCCGAACGGGGGAGATGAAGTCTTAAATAATTTGATCTGAGACTAGTGGAGATTGCTCGACCCTGAATGGGGGAAATAGAGTTATCAATAAGCTGGTCCAAGACCAGTGGAGACTGCTCGACCCTGAATGAGGGAGATGGAGGCATCAATTGTTGGTTGCTACTCGAAAAACCTAATGGTTCCACTGTACAAAAATTTTGTACATGATCTGAACCTTTCCTAGCTACCGTGTGTTCTTT
>JBBMJZ010000126.1:372483-382684 GCA_037833815.1 Zingiber zerumbet
GGGAGAAGCACCTTTCTGATCAGGATCATGTCAAATCAAACATACACAAAAATGGATTATAAATAATGCACCAGCAACACAAAAGAAAAGATTATCAAGTATCCACCATCAGATGAAAAGAAGAAATCCATTCTAAATCCAGGATACTTCAGAGCAATCAGAAACACAGTAAAGGAAGAAAAAAAATGACACACAGGACACATCCATTATGAAATGAAGAGTTCCTAAAAGAGTTGAGCATTCCTAATAAAGTGAGGCCTACATTGGGCCTGATATGAAATCATATCAGACCCAACGTGGGCTTGATATGATTCCATATCAGGCCCAATGTGGGCCTCACTCTATTAGGAATGCTCAACTCTTTTAGGAACTCTTCATTTCATAATAGATAGTCTTCTCGAAGAGAATATCCAATGTAACCTACTAGCTACTCGCTTGAGAGGTGGTTAGGGGACTAGATCCAACAATCATTAGATATTTTTGTTAAATTTTATTATTCCTATTATGTGGATTTATATGTAAGTTGAACATGTGAATATAATCTAAGCCCTTTAAAGTGATCTAACTTATATTTATTGAGTTTCAGGTTATTAAATGTGGGTTCAATGTGCAAAATCCTTCAGTCCAATCCGTTATCATCTATGAGCTGATAACAAATTGAATTCCTATATAACGGGGATGTCTCCAAAGGTTTAGGGTAATCTTGACAGAACTCTTGGTTCCTCCATTGATCTAGAATAAAGACATAATTTTTCAATCAAGTTCTTTATATACTTATGTATTTACTTTCTTATGTCATGTTCATGATAAAATTAGATTTTTCTTGTTCTTATTTTCATATGTACAAGTTTTTATCTAGTGTATTCATTCGCTTAGGTATTTACAAGAACTAATAGTTTCTCCACTCATGATATGTCACGTTGACTATCAACAGATAATTAGGGAACCATATCCCACCACTGTTAAATGGAATCTACACATAGGTTGTTGGAAGTTGAATTCGAGTACTTGATTGTGTTGATGCCCTGGAATGCCAATCTCTTAGCAAGAAATCATAATGCTCGAGAAGCCAACATTTAAGTCCAGATGCTCGGGGAGCCGATATCTGATCACTAAATTTGAATACTCAGGGAAGTTGATAGCTAAGCACTAATCCAGATGCTTGGGGAAATCGATAGCTAAGTACTAAATCTAGATACTCAAAGAAAAACCCTAATAACTCAGGATACTCGAGGATAAATTACAATCCAAACCCTTTAAAATGATCTAACTTATTTTTATTAGGTTTTGGATTATTAGATACGGGTTTAATGTGTAGAATCCTTTTCCAATCTGTTATCATGTATGAGCTGATAACAAATTAAATTCCTATATAAAGTAAATGTCCCTAAGGGTTTAGGGTAATCTTGACAAAGCTCTTGGTTCTCCATTAACCTAGAGCTTTTTGACGCCGTAATCCCTAAGTCCTTTGGAAGATTTTCCTCTTCTTTTTGAAGCATCTTCTTCCATAAGGATCAAGGCGACGACAGTAAAACAAAAACATGACTCTTCAATCAAATTTCTTATATGTTTATATATTTACTTTCTTATGTTATGCTCATAATAAAACTAGATCTTTCTTGTTCTTGTTTTCCTATGTACGAGTTTTTATCCACTGTTTAGAATTTATGTGCTTAGGTATTTACAAGAACTAATAGTTTCTCCACTCATGATATATCATGTGTCTATCAGCGGACAATTAGGGAACCATATCCCACTACTGCTAAATGGAATCTACACGTTACACATAGGTTGCCGGAAGTTGAAGTCGAGTATTTGATTGTGTTGATGCCCGGGAATGCCAATCTCTAAGCAAGAAATCATGATGCTTGGGAAATCAATATTTGAGTCTAGATGCTCGGGGGAGCTGATATCTGATCACTAAATCCGGATGCTCAAGGAAGTGGATAGCTAAGTACTAAATCCAGATACTCAGAGAAAGACCTTGACAACTAGGGATACTCGAGGATAAATTCAGACACCATCAACTATAATTATAATAGGTTTATTTAAAATTAAAAAGATGTAAAGCTTTAGATGATGATGAAGGTTCACTTTCAACTTCCTATGTTTGTCAATTTCCTATTATATTCGCTTGATTTTTTTAGACTGCCATGCCATAATAAATGCTTTTGGAATGCCATAAATTTTTGTCACTTTAGATATTTCATCCTAATTTTTTAAATGGGAAGGCATCAAGTTCCCCTTTCCTCTTCCAAATATTTAAATTGTTATTATTTTATCCTTATATTAATGCTAATGCTTTTACTTTAAGTAAAAAAAGGAAGACATGAAAAACATACATATGATAATATTTTATAGCTTAAGATCGGTCATATCATTATATTTATATTCCATGAAATGAAGACATGACAAACACATGATGATATTTTATAAATTAAAAAAACTATCATTTCCTGAAATTTTCTAAATTAATAAATCCTGAGGATTCTAATGTTTTCTCGAACTGACTTGTAAATTGTTTGAATTTGAGTAAAACATGTTGTAGATCAAGACGGCATGATTCTTTTATTGCTAAGTTAACCCAAACTGTGACTCGCTAAAGTGTTAATATAGCCGAAATCAAATGGAACTCGACTTGAGACTAAATAAGAAGGCGTACATAGTTGAGTCGGTACTTAGATGGTAGATTAGAGAAGAGGAATGGTCATTGTGATTTACTTTCTTCATTTAGCTATGGGATCGGCGATAAGGAATGCCAAGAGTGAAGAGTCACCTTTTGCCATTAAGAAGGTAAAATTTTTTGGCCCCCTGGAGCACAGTGCCACGGTAAGGTCCACAATGGCATAAATTGGAGAATCAAGGTTTGAAACTCCACCCACAAAGCATTTCCACCTATCGCGGTTTTGGGTTGTGAACGTTCAATGTTGTGGGCCTAGCACGTGCGCTTCTCGGATTTAGCTAGTAGAAAATTTTCGTGAGGTCAAATTGGTACCTTTAGGATTAATCAGTTCTAAGAATTATATATCTGAATTACCAAAAAAAATATTAGACCCCACGGTCATAGCCGAGTTGGTACTTGAGTGGTTGAATTGCAACACATGAGCAAAGTTCGAATCCCCTAGGGTGCCTTGGGGTGGGCCTTAGAGGAGCGTCTCGGGTGAGCGTTATCATCCTTACAGCACAAGAAAATAAAAATTTTAATCCCCACGAGCATGGTGCAGCGGTTAAGGTGTAATGAAGTTCTCAAAGTACCTTGGTTTGATCCTCTACGGATATGTGTTGATGTTAAATTTAATGGAAAACTTGGGTTGGGCGGCCGTGAACTTAAATACCCACGGATGAAAAAAATCCACATGTTTACCTTCATAAATACTAATTCAATGTTGGATGGTCTCTATACGACTTGATGCTGCGCTTCCATAATTTACCCTTATAGATCGATGAAAAACTTTTGTAAAATCAGACCGATCACCTTTCACGATTTGGTGATCACGATTTGTTAGAAGGTAATAACTATAAAAAAATGTAAAATTTTAACAAAAAATATAAACAAGGCATAAATAAAACAAGCATCTCGATACAAAAGTCACTGTCAATGCAAGATACCGAAGAAGAGTCTATTGTATGTAACCTTATTTTACTTTTTAAAAATTTATTTCCGAGATAAATAAAACAAGCAAGAAAAAAATATATAATTATATAATGTGAAAAATAATACAACCAAATGTAACATAGGGAACCCTACCAATTCCCTTGGCAATCCAAGACCCATTTGCTTGTTTTTTTGTAGTACAATCTCTTTAATATGTCACCAAACATCTTACAAACTAAAAGAGGGCCAAATGCATCCTTAGCAACCAAGTAAAGCAGTGTAGGGAAAACAATACTTGCTTATTGGGAGGCTGAGTCGCTGTATTGCCACGGGTTGAATTCGATCGAGGTGTTATCAACCTCATCGACTGAATCAGAGCTATCGATTCTCACACGATGTTCTGTGTATTTTCCATTGTATTCGTATACCTCCTCCAAGTTGCCCCAAGGTGTAGCCGTAACTTCGCTGGTCATATTGAACCATCGCGGGGTGAATTGATCACCACGGGCCTCTCGAATTCTTTTCTCGGCTCTTTGCTGCTCTTCCAAACTGAATGCATGACAAAGATAAAAATCAAGACGGTTGAAATGTTGGAAACCTCTAAATATAGGGAAAAAGACAGGCTAAGTTTGTTTCTCATGAATAGTTAGTTAGTCCCTCTAGTGAGCACTCACCTGGTCTTTTCAGCACCGGACTTGGCCAAATCCCCTTTCTCAAGAGCATATCGATCAGGTCGCAACCGAGAATCAGAAGCAAGTAACTTTTTAGGCGCGGTCTCAAAGCTGTTTATCGCGTGTGCAAAATGGGTGTATTGGAATTTATCCTTTTCTGGGGCAGCAGCAACTCTCCATATCTTTAATCAAAATGATTGAATCAGTAAATAAAAAATGAATGTGAATGGCCAAGCAACATAATTCAACAAAGTGATAGTACACAACTTCCATTAGTATCGTGAAATCACAATGAGGTCTCAGTCACCAGTAAACACAAGAAATAGCTAGACAAATCAACAAAGCATTTATCAAGACACAGGTTAATGATACATCAATTCTTGTTTTTGACTGAATTGTAAATATATGTCCACTTCTTCCCAGTCAAAGTTGTCAATGCTATTTTGGATATAATGCAACTTAGCAATTTTTTTTTTTTAAAAAAAAGAATGCAGATGTATACATTTTTTTCACCAGTCATTGCAACCCATGAAGATCTAACATAATCCAAGCATTCTGTTTCTTGTTTAAAAACCCAGTTCCAAAAGAATCAGAAAAAACAATTGCAGAACAAAGCATTGGAACAAGATTGAGGACCTTTCTCTTTTCTACATACCTCGAGATATTGAATTAGCTCCTAACCCTAATGAACCTGCATCTAAGTCAGATCGTAAAGGATCATGGAAATTAGTTAGCTACCTCTTTTAGTTCAGTCCCTGGCAAGGGCTCTCCTTCTTGATCACAAGGTTGACAACTCAGTGACTCATTCCATTTCCCAGTCATCAATATTTTTGGTTCTTCTCCAGCACTATAAACATAACCATCCACTTCATATCGCCCCGCACTGTCAGCCCATTCAGTGAAACATATTAAAAAATGAGATAACTTGCCTCCATGTGTATGCTAAATTCGTTCTGAATGATGAGCTATTAGAAAGCAATACATATAAGAAGTTATTGTAGACATGAGAATGTTGAGATGGATGTGAAAAACTACTAGAAAAAATAGAATAAGAAAAATACCATCCATGAATAATTTGGTACGGTCGTAATAAATAATAGAATGAGATAAAATAAGTTGAGATGATATAACATGTCCACGGGCGATTGATACTATATAATTAAAAAAGTTGAAAAGTGCAAGGAGTACATGAAGACCAAAGACAACATTAAGGTGTAAGTATTCCGGGGTAGTTTTGATGTGGTCAACCAAGTTCAGTTAGGTCCTATTGTGTTTGATCCTTGTGTCTAAGTGTGCAGGAGCTTAGGAATACAAAAAAGTTGAGTGGAAGACGTGGCTTGCAAGAAGGATGGCACGGGAAGGGAGTCGAGGGACTAGGTGCATCTAAATGACGAGATACTGCGGAAGAGTACACCGGCGGACGAGAAGAACATGCGCGGCAGTCTAAGGGACGAGAAGCAGGGGAGGAAGGCTGCTCGATGAGAAAGCTGGAGTTGAGTTTGGGTGAGCTCAATTCCGGACGATCGGAGTATCGCCCAAATGAGAGGAGCGAAAAATGGTTAATAAGGGAAGTTAACCATTTTCAGATGAACAGTGTTGAAGGCGCCTTCAAAGGCTTTGAAGGTGTCTTTAAAGGCTTTGAAGGTGTCTTCCAAGGCTTGAAAGTGCTTTCAGTGAACAGTACCAACTTGAAGTAACCGTTTGTTGCCGTTGAGTTGTGGATAAAACTTTATCCACTTGAATGCGCTTTGAACCCTTTTGAAGGCGTCTTCCACCCACGGATAGAATTTTCTAGGAGGTATAAAAAGGCTCATGGAGCTAGGAAATATTCAACAACTTGAACAAGAAGTATTGTACACTTTCCTAGTTTTTCTTTTGAGCTATCAACTTCTATAACAAGCTTCTCCGCCTGCAACAAAGGAGAAGAAGCTTCCCCGCTTGCAACAAAGGAGAATTCTAGTGGAGCTTTCTTCAACGCCTTGGATTAACAACTACTTAGGTTGTAACCTAGTAAATACAATTGTCCTCTTACGTTCTTTTATTTAGTTGTTCAATTAATTCATTATTATTATTATGCTAGTCTAATCTAATCAAAGGATCGAGAAAAGGGTTTGTTTTTTTAAGCAATTCACTCCTCTGTTGTCGGCCCCGCTGCACCAACAAGTGGTATCAATGCCTCAGAAGGACTAACCACCGACTGAAGTACCGAGACGATGGTCGGACCGAGCATCTATCCACCAAAGTTTGAGGGAGAATTTGCATTATGGAAAAAACGCATGAAGATATTTTTTAAAACTGACTTTGAAGTTTTATTAATAATTAAATAAGGTTTTGAAGCTCTAAAAGATCACAAAGACGAACAAAAAGAAGAGTACCTTTGGACAAAGAAAGAGCAAGCGGACTTTGTGGCAAATGGACGAGCCGAATTGTATCTACTAAGCATATTGCCACCTCAAGAAATCAGCAGGATCAATGCCTACGCATCAGCAAGGGAACTTTGGGAAAAGTTCCTGAAGCTACACGAAGGAACGTCTGAAGCAAAGCTCGCTAAACGGGATCTTCTCCGGAACCAACTGACGAACCCCGACTAAAAGAAGGAGAATCAGTAGCGCAACTACACGCCAAACTGAAGAAGCCAATCATCAGACTCACGAATCTCGGAGAAAAAGTAACAAACCGAGATTCTCTAATGTACGTATTAAATGCTTTTCCAAGGACACCCGAATGATCCTCAATTGTCGACTCATATTATATTTCTAAAGATTTAGACGTAAGCACATTAGAAAGTTTATTTTCCACTCTAGAACTTCACGAATCTAGATGTGCAAAATCAAAGGAGCCAAGTCAAACAATTGCCTTAAAAGCAAGAACAAACGATCCAGACTCCGAAGCATCAATCGACAAAGATGAAGCAGCGTTATTGGTATGAAAATTTAGTAACTTTATTAAATCTAACAAATTTAATAAGTCGTAGGCGAAAAAGCACTTTTGGAGCAAAAGGAAGGTACGATGCTACAATTGTCAAAGAGAAGGGCACATTAAGGACGACTGCCGCGAATTAAAGAAGAAGAAGAAGGATAAGGGCAAAAGACCAACAAGATTAAAGCACAAGAATCTGAAGGCCACATGGGATGAATCGTCGTCCTCCGAGTCCGAGATTAAAGCTTAAGCCGAACTAGTTATAATGGCAGACCATTAAAGAGAAGATAAAAACAGCTCAGAAATGAGCATCAATGAAGGGAGAGTATCATCATCAGAGGAAAGCTGCGATGAAGGGAGAGTATTAGAACATAAGGCGAGTGAGGTACATGTGCTATCTCCCAAGCAATCTTTTGAATTTATCACAATGTTATCTACGAATATAGTAAAATTAGAAAGAGAAAATGCTAGGTTAAAATTAAACTTAGCAAATTCATGCCGCTTAGATATGTTTGATAATTTAAAAACAAAAAACAAAAAATTGAAAATAGAAATAAAAAAAATTGAAAAATGACCATGCATGTTCAAACGATTTTAAAAACCTAAAATTTAAAAATTATGATAGAATCAACTGGTACATTAAAATCGCCAGGGACAAATTAGGAAAATTTTTAAAAATTATGTGCCTCCCAAATATTTAGTAAATCCAATAGGCAGGAACCTATATATGGTTCCAAAATCTTTTTCAGGTTAAACTCTATTTTTTTTAATTATTAGGATAGAAATTGTATCAATTAGAAAAATATTTTTTAATTTTTCCGTTCGCATTTCGAGTTAAAATTTTTTTTGCTATCTAATGATTTAATCTACAAACAGAAAGCTTTTCAAATTTTGTTTACTGTTGAGTTATTGCTTATAAAATTTTCAACAAAAATCATATTTTGAAATTTAAATTTATTTTGTAGACTTAAATTTTGAAAATCTTATTTTTATGTGATAAAACATAATATTCTCTATCATTATAAATATTTTCAAATTTTATCGAATAATGTCTGATTTATTACAAATTATTTTTTGAAAATATAATTATTAATATTAAAAATTCAAGAACATAGAAATTTTGAAAATTTTATTTTTCTGCCGTTAAACAATCTGTCTCATACATTCAGGAAAAATAATAGAATTTTTAGAGTTGAAAAAATATTTTTATAGATTTATTTTAAAAATTAGTTTCTATACTGAAATAATTTATTTCTTTTCAAATCTAAAGTATTTTTTCTATGAAGTTTTCTAATCTAACTTTTGTTTAGATTCGACAAATATTTTTCGAAATAGAAAAATAATCGGCAATTTACCAAATGACGCATGTAAAGATCTAAATTTACCAAAAAGCGTACGTTATTTTGGTATTTACCAAAGAACACACCTTTTTAAGTGCATTTCCTATTTTATCCTTCTGGCAAATCTGACTTTTTTCTTTTCACTGTCGTTTCTCACTCTCTCTTCTATTTACTTTTTCCTATGCATGCAACCAATCTAATTTTTTCTCTCTGTTCTTCTCTTTCATCACTTTTTTTTCCATGCATGCATGCATAACGTAGGCCTGATATATAAATCATATCAGGCTCATAACGTTTAGAGTTTAGTTGATTTTTCGGCAATTTAGCAAAGGGCGCATGTAGAAATCTAAATTTACCAAAAGGAATACGCTATTTTGGTATTTACCAAAGAACGCACATGTTTAAGTGCATTTCCTATTTTATCCTTCTGACAAATCTGACTTTTTTCTTTTCACTGTTGTTTCTCACTCTCTCTTCTATTTACTTTTTCTTATACATGCAACCAATATAATTTTTCCTCTCCGCTCTTCTCTTTCCTCTCTTTTTTTTTCCATGCGTGCATGCATAACATAGGCCTGATATATAAATCATATCAGGCCCACAACGTTTAGAGTTTAGTTGATTTTTTGATAACATTAGAATACATTTGGAGAAGTCGAAATAATCAATAAATGACATTTGAATTCTTTGCAACCCAATCCATTATTTATTTCAGCTTCTACGGAGGTGTAAAATTGTAAAAATGATGAATTGACAAAAATCCTCATGCGTGGGTCTGATATGAATCATATCAGGCCAAACGTATGGGGATTATTTTGCTGATTCGTTTTTATTATATTTTAACATCTTTCAGAAGTTAAAATAAATAATAGATAACATATTTGAACTCTTTACAACATCAAAAATCCACAGGAACTGAAATGGGTGCAATTGGAGCTCTCTAGGTCCATCAGTGGGTTTGACCGAAACTCACTGATCGACCTAGAGACCTCATATTGCAGTCATTTTAGGTCCTGTAGATTTCTAAAAATGCAAGGAGTCCAAATATGCTCTCCATTGTTATTTTCGGCATTCCTAGTGATGGACCAGAGGTTTTGAAAAACTTTAATCTCTTTTTTTTTTTCTGTTGCTAGGCCTGATATGGGGAGATATCAGGCCCAATAACAAAAAAAAAAGAAAAAAGGAAAAAAAAAAAGGATTTAGGTTTTTCAAAACCTCTGGTCCACCACTAGGAATGCCGAAAATAATAATAGCGAGCATATTTGGACTCCTTCCAATTTTAGAAATCCACAGGACCTGAAATGACTGTAATCTGAGGTCTCTAGGTCGATCAGTGAGTTTCGGACAACACTCACTAATGGACCTAGAGATCTCTGATTGCAGTCATTTCAGGTCCTGTGATTTTCTAAAATTGCAAGGAGTCCAAAAATGCTTTCCATTGTTATTTTCGGCATTCCTAGTGGTTATAATTTAACATCTTTTAGAAGTTGAAATAAATAATAGATAGCATATTTGAACTCCTTGCAACATCAGAAATCCACAGGAACTGAAATGGGTACAATCGGAGCTCTCTAGGTCTATTAGTGGGTTTTGACCGAAACCCACTAATCGACCTAGATACCTCATATTACAGTCATTTCAGGTCATGTGGATTTCTAAAATTGCAAGGATCTAAG
>JBBMJZ010000126.1:382784-397686 GCA_037833815.1 Zingiber zerumbet
AAATCTCTTTTTTTTTTTTTCTTTTTTTTTATTTTTTTATATTGTTAGGCCTAATATCTCCCTAAATCAGGCCCACATTGGGCCTGATATGGGGAGATATCAGGCCCAATAAAAAAAAAGAAAAAAAAAAGAAAGAAAGAGAGATTTAGGTTTTTCAAAACCTTTGGTCCATCACTAGGAATGTCAAAAAATAATAATGAAGAACATATTTAGTCTCCTTGCAATTTTAGAAATCCACAGAACCTGAAATGACTACAATCTGAGGTCTCTAGGTTGATCAGTGAGTTTCAGTCAAAATCTACTAATGGACCTGAAAGTTCCAATTGCACCCATTTCAGTTTCTATCGATTTCTAATGTTGCAAGGAATTCAAATATACTCTCCATTATTATTTTTGATATTCTTAGTGGTGGACCAGAGGTTTTGAAAAACCTAAATATCTCTTTCTTTCTTTTTTTATTTATTTTTTGTTGTTGGGTCTGATATCTCCCAACATCAGGCCTACATTGGCCCTGATATGGGGAGATAAAAGGTCCAACGTGGGCTTGATATCTCTTCATATCAAGTCCAATAACAAAAAAAAAAGAAAAAGGAAAAAAAGATAGCTAGAGATTTAGTTTTTTCAAAACCTCTGTTATGCTATTAGGAATGCCAAAAATAACAATGGAGAACATATTTGGACTCCTTACAATTTTAAAGATCTATGGGACTTGAAATGGTTGCAATCTGAGGTCTCTAGGTCGATCAGTGGATTTCGGTCAAAATCCACTAATCGACCTAGAGACCTCAGATTGCAATCATTTCAAGTCCTATAGATTTCTAAAATTACAAGGAATCTAAATATGATTTCCATTGTTATTTTCGGCATTCCTAGTGGTGAACCAGAGGTTTTGAAAAACCTAAATCTCTCTTCTTTTTTTTTTTCCTTTTTTTTCCTTTTTTTCCCTGTTGTTGGCATGATATCTCCCCATATCAGGCCTAACGTGGGTCTGATCTCCTATAACAGGTTCAAGAAAAAAAATTGAAAAAAAGGGAAAAAAGGATAAGATAAAAAAGAGGACAGGAAAGAGAATATATGTTGCATAGTAGGAAAGAGAATTTGTCAAGAGGGTAGAATAGGAAGACCACTGTAAAAAGGTGCGCCCTTTGGTAAATACTAAAGTAGTATGCACCTTTTGGTAAATTCAAAAACCTAAGTACGCCTTTTGGTAAATTGCCGAAAAATAATTTTTATATTATTTGTGTCAAAATGGAAGCTTAATTATTAAAAGTAAAATATGTTTGAAAATTATTTCTAAAAAAAGTTAGCCTACTAGTAATGTTTGTAATGTACCTCTAAAAATATTTGTTTAGCACTTTATTGTATTTTCCCCAATTTTTTGATATGATCAAAGTGGGAGAAATAGATAAGTTCAGGGGAAGTTGGGATTTTAGGATTTAGAATTTTTACTTATTCTATAAGCAATTTCTTATCTACTTTAGTTATATTATTACATTTTTTAACCCAAACTTAAACTTGGGTTGATGCACATAAAAAAGAGGGAGATTGTAAACACCCCAGGGTAGTTTTGATGTGGTCAACCAAGTTCAGTTAGGTCCTGTTATGTTGATCCTTGTGTCTAAGTGTGCAAGAGCTTAGGAACACAAGAAGTCGAGCGAAAGACGCGGCTAGCGAGAAAGATGACACGGGAAAGGAATCGACAAGCTCGGTGCATCCGACAGACGAGATGCTGCGAAAGAGTACAACGATGAACGAGAATGACATGCGCGGCGGTCCGAGGGACGAGAAGCTGGGGAGGAAAATTGCTCGAGGAGAAGGCCGAAGTTGAGTTCAGGTGAGCTCAATTCCGGATGACCGGAGCATCACCCAAGCGAACGAAGCGAAAAATTGTTAACAAGGGAAGTTAACCATTTTCGGATGAACAGTGTCGAAGACGCCTTCAAAGGCGCCTTCCATGAAGGGTACGTAGACGCATTCAGTGAACCGTACCAGCTTGAAGTAACCGTTTGTTGCCATTGAGTTGTAGATAAAACTTTATCCACTTGAAGGCGCCTTGAACCCTTTTTAAGGCGCCTTCCACCCATGGATAGGATTTTCCAGGAGGTATTAAAAGGCCCCTGGAATTAGGAAATATTCAACAACTTGAACAAGAAGTATTGTACATTTTCCTAGTCTTTCTTTTGAGCTATCAACTTCTATAAGAGGCTTCTCTGCCTACAACATAGGAGAATTCTAGTGGAGCTTTCTTCAATGCCTTAGATTAATAACCACCTAGGTTGTAATCAAGTAAATAGAATTGCCCTCTTACTTTCTTTGATTTAGTTATTCAATTAATTCATTATTATTATTTAGCTAGTCTAATCTAATCAAAAGATCGAGAAAGGGGTTTGTTTTGTTTTTATAGGCAATCCACCCCCCTCTTGCTGGCCCCGCTACACCAACATAAGGAATAATCAATGTAATTACATGATTTAAATATTATAGGGATAGTCTTCTAGCATAGAGCTAAATAGAGGGCAACGATCTCAAATAGTTGGGACAAATAAGGCTAGATAGCGATGTCAATACTAAAGGCAAAATTATAAGGAAAAAATAATAAATATCTATATTATTGGATAAAAGCAATGGATCATCTTGCCTTCTGCTAGTTCATAAAGATCACTATTATTTTAAAAATTGCGATGAAGGTGCATTTGAGACAAATCAAATGGATTTTAGGAAATGAATCATACCCAAACCAACCACATGGTTGGAAGTATAAAACAACTTTGTCTCCGGTAGTCAAATTTGTCATGATCATCTCCCCAAATGAATCAACCCATGTGCGCCCAAATATGAGGTTGTTAACCTTGGTGGGAGGAGGCACCAAGTCTAATATCACACCAGCTTTCTTCAGCTTCACCCTTGTCCTGCATCACAAGTATATTAGATTATCTTCAGGTAGAGAGAATCACTTATATGATGCTTCAAAAAGAACAGATATCATGGGCAGTGGTCGAACAAATAGTTTAGACAGTTGAATTCTTCAATCATAGGTTCCAATACAACTTACCTTCCAACTGGATAAATTTCCAATGAATTTCCTAGAAATTTTGTTTTCAACTTTGACGTGATGTCATAAGTAAAATGTTCATTCTCAGCATGTGCTGCGCCCATTGGAGGATGATGGCTAACCTGAAAGTATGACTAGATGTAACTATGGAATAAAAGCAAAAAAGATACGAAAGCATATTTGGATACATTAAAAACTGCTACACCTCCACTCCAAATGCTGGAGCATAAGAATGACTAACCTGTTCAGAGATGAATGTCAGACCACCATGATTAACCATTTCATAGGTCTCACCAAGGATAGGATTAAATGGTTTCCATGTTCTTTGATAGGCATAATAGACAGAAATTGCCCAAGAAGCTGGAAAGAATGAAAGAGATTTGCATCTCAATACATAAACAGCATTATTAACATTAAAAAATACAGAGACATACTTACAGGAATAAACTAAACGCATGTAGGGGTCCTCACATTCATCTGCCAGATCTAACAAATGAGAGTACTCCATCAACTGAATTGGCCATAGGATTCATTAGACGACACACATCATCCATTCATCAAATACATCCAAGACAAATAAAAAAAAAGACAACAAGATACAAAAGTATGTTCTGGAATGCTTAAAATTTCATTGTGGAAGGGAGCATCAATTAAATTCAACACACTCTATAATGTGTCTTCCTTGATGGTTCTTCAAAAGAAAACTAAGATCCTCATTTGTAGCATGCGTATTGTACTGGCTTTTAAAGTTCAAGCAGTTTCTGTTTTCCAAAGAATTCCATAGCACAAATGAAAATATTTGACTTAGAGGAGCCATGTTTTGCTAAGTCTGGATCAAGAGGACAAGAAATGTAAGACGATCACAATGTAGTGATATACCAAAAGGAATGGCTGCATCGACTCAAATTCAATGAAGGCATCTCTTTGGAATGGTATTAATAGAGCACATCTAGAAGCCCCTATCAACAAGAGGCAAAACCACCACTCCTACTAAAGGGGAATTAAATTTGTCATGCATCTAGAGTCAATAAATGGCGAGTGCCATCTTATCATAAAATCAATACTTTATTAGGAACTCCCATAACTTTCATATGCACTAAGCCAGTGAAAATAACATTGAAATGAAGATGGAGAGAAATAGAGAGATTAAGCATATCATTTGTTATCCAAAGTTGGAAAAATCAGCTAATACCAATACCAATAGTCTGAGATGAATTGGTATTGGCAATGACTGATCCAGTTTTTCCAGAGAATCAACATCTCCCATAGATTAAGAAGTCGTACAAAATCCAGGTATTAAAAAAATAGCTAGTAATTAGTTAGTTTATGTTAGAAAATTGATGGAATTTATTGAAATTTGCTCAATGAATAGTGAAAATGGATCCAATAATGTAATAATTGGGGCAGGAAAAGATGACTTTAAAAAACTTTGCAGATCTAACCTTCCTCAAACCATAGCTTGATTCTTTAAGGACACACACGACAAGGAGGGAGTATTTAACAAAACTATGATTTACACGAACATCCTTGGCATATAAACTCGTAAGAAGAAGACTCAACATGATACATTTATGTAGAGACTTGTATCCATCTTAAGCTGCAGGCTACTAATTCTAGGCTTCTAGCAAGTAGAAGCATATGTAAATCAGAATTCAGTCTGGGAAAGAAAATATAGCAAGCAAGATGCTGCAATAAGGGGATGAAAATGAAAAAGTTGGCACCAACCTCAGCCATTTTCTGTATCATTGTCATTGGCTCAAAAATGATGACGGGCAAAGTGACCATTGATGTTACATCTGATCCAATGTATTTCTGCATCATCTTCCAATAACTATCTCGTTCCTAAGAAACATTAAAATACATCATAATCAGGTAACGTTTGACATAGATTTAATGACAAGGTAATGGATATTAAAGAGCTGATAAATTTGATATGTTTTCTTGTTAAAGATGCATACAGTATGATCAGATGTGACAAAGATACTCGTCTCTTTGAACTAAATCTAAAAATCAATCCAACAGTTTGATCTTAGCCAAGAAGAAAAAAGATGTACTTGGACAAGTTCACAACATCACTTTTTCTGGTCTCAACAAGGAAGATGTTATAATTAAGTCACAGGAAAGGGGCATTGCTGATTTTCATTTATTTTTCCAGATTAGGTCTGGTTCGTTAAAGTAAATATGCTATGAATATTTTATCCTCGGTGCAAAAAATTATGTCAAAAAGACAAAAAGACTGCAAAAATGGAATATTGATGCAAGATGGCAATGGATTCAAAGAGAATCTTAGATAAACTTTCAATTTCATTGTTATCTACCAAAAAAAAAGAAAAAACTGGGTTAATCCTATCAATTTGGGCTTGCTACATGGATTATTTTATGCTTCCATTGAACTCTATGCATCTATCATTAGTAACATCAATCCATCTCTCTTAAAATCATTTTTATCTAATATGTCACTTTTAAATTTTCACTACTATTTAACTACCTCTTGCTTCCATCTTCCTCGATGGGCTTCTTCCTCAGCATCATCAGTTCCTCCTTCAGGATTGATAACTTCAAGTCCTTCGTAACCCAATAGCCTAAGAAAAAAAAAGATTTTTCATATGAAATAACAAATTCGGATAAGAAACAAATCAAGTAAAACAAATGCTGAAACAAACTGACAGAATATACTAAAGCAAATCATAATAAGCATGGAAG
Organism: Zingiber zerumbet; assembly: GCA_037833815.1. Taxonomy (NCBI): domain Eukaryota; kingdom Viridiplantae; phylum Streptophyta; class Magnoliopsida; order Zingiberales; family Zingiberaceae; genus Zingiber; species Zingiber zerumbet. The sequence goes on from JBBMJZ010000126.1 coordinate 388,540, forward strand.
CTTGTATGAAACTAACACATCGAACAATAGAATTACAGAGCTTCCTTTATATGCTGATTAAGCTCCAGCAACATACAAAAAATTGAATGGACCAAAATCAAACTACATCAAGACAAAATTATGAATTCTACAACTATAATTGACACACCAAAATATAAATTTATTAAATTACTTAAGAAATTTTGTACTGTGCTTGACCATTATGGCAACAATATGAAAGTTTTATGAAGCATGTTTAGACCGTAGATAAAAAAAATGGCTAGCATAAATTCTTGAATTGTTCAATTAAAATATTGCATCTGGGCATGAAAGTTTTGGTTTACACGTCTCTACCTTCTAAGTTTTCGAGGATCCATCTTTTCTTCATCAATGCTATGTTCTTCATTTGTATATTGTTATCCATCCGGTATTCACTAAATTTCTGGGTTTTGTAACTTTTTTCTGTGTTATAGACACCAATTCGAAATTACAAAGTAAATTTCCTTATCGTTAGAGTTCTATTGAGCATATGGATAAGATACCACTCGTTTTACTGTAACTAATAGGAGCCCTTCTACACAGAATTTGTTTTAGTTATATGTCATTCCATTTTAGCTTGAGAAAGATGAGCATGTACTTTCTATGAGAAGGAAGAAGACGTTTGTGAATATTGTCCCAAATAAGGCATCTCAGGTAATTGAATTAAACTCGTTTACTGTAACCAAATTGAACACGACCCTACTGGACTAAGAAGATTAACATTCAAGGGAGCCTGTTCCCGTGAAGGACCTTACAACCCCAGGTTTGACTTCGTTTCCATCGCCAGCTTATTTGCAACAAAGACGCCCCCTAAGATCGCCAAACAAAAACTGTCCAACTTGAATATCTGGTATTGAATTTCAACAAAATCAAACTCATGGAGAATCAAGCTTCAAGTAAATTTCAAAAGGAGTTCAATTTAACAGTAACGAAGGAGAAGGCACGATCTTCAGGTTATAAAAAACTAATAAATAAATGAATAAATAAGCAGCAGAGAAACTCGCACCCATTTACAGATTTATGCACCGCGCTGCCCCAATTCCGCACACTCGACGTGATCGCGGAGAAGAAGCCACTGCTCGAAGGCTTCTCATCCTTGGAACCCATCACGAGAGCCCTAATCCGAACTCAAAAGCCTACAGATCCCGTAATCGCCAAGGAGATGATCTCGATTTGGGGATCCGACCGAACGCGTCCGCCCCTCCAATTGGCCTTTTTGGCTGGAAGCGCTGGGATCAACAATGGACGGAATAAAATGCGACCATGTGAACCCCCTTGGCAATTAAGCAGAAGAAGCCCCTCATTTTCAAGTTTTACCAAATTGGGAAACTTGGTGGTACATGTTTATAGATATATCTACGCTTCCGGATAAGACCATCGATCCCTTCTATTAAAGATGTAAATGAATCAAACTACTCATGAGTTATTCGAAGCTCGATTCGATAAAAGTTCATTTGAGCTCGTTTAATAAGAGTCGTTAGGATAAACAAACCAAGCTCAAGCTTCGCAATGCTCGGCTCGTTAGCTTGTGAACGCGTTTGTTAAGCTCATAAATCAACTTTTAAATAAAAAAATAATAGTTTTAATATTGAATTTTTAAATCTTACACTCTACTTATGAGCAATATTGATAAAATATATTAAATTTATTTATTAGAATAAAGTTATAAATTTTAATAAGAATATTATAATTTTATATAAATATATAATTTAGTTTTTAATGGATATTTAAATTTATAATATATATTTATTAAGCACGTTTATGATCGATAAAAGTTCGAATAAGCTCGTGAGTCATGAATATATTCGTTAAATAAAACTCGAGCTCGGCTCAATTATAAACAAATCAAACTCAAACATTCAAAATTTTAGCTCGGCTCCTCTCGATTACCCCATACGTTCTATATAAACTTTCTATCAGCTGCCAATTTTTCTAACAGCCTTCGTGATCAATCAGATGACCCATTCAATTCAATAAAAATTTCCTATCGATTTATTTTAAGAAAGCACTTTTGTAAATTTAATTAAACTGTTAATATTTTTAAATTTGTTATCTCGATTGAAAAAAAATTTACGGTACAGATTCGAATTTTAAATATCTCATTAACCATTTAAATTTAAAGAATTTAACCGTTATGTCATAGCCGCGCCTATCAGTGTTTTATGTTCTATTACATAAAAATATCATTCATTTCAAGTGACCTAATATCATGGACTATATAAATCAAGGGTATCTTATCCTGACACAATGACTTTTTATGTGGAGAGATCAGACATCTAACAAAATATTTTACCTCCATTAAAAATTGATCTTATCATCCACGGGACTAGTATTTAATGTTTTATTAAGTAAAAGATAAAATTAATTATCCTAATAGCAACTATGAGTGATTCAGGAGAAGTAAATTAGAAAATCAAAGAAAATCATGCAGAGTGTTATATGTTTTATGTGGTAAAAAGATATTTGCTCATCCTTAGCGTTCCCGCCAATCCATCCCTATACTAACACGGAAGAGATAAATTAGAGGTGACTACTAATTATTAGTGCAGGTGGCTAAGCCATGGGGGAGGCATGCTCGGGCATACCGAATTTAGATCCCAAGACTTCATGTGGCAACAACCATACCTCAACCAAAGTCCTATGGGGAAAAAAATGATAAATTCAGTCAATCTTATTGACTAATCCTAAGGGTGACCGATTGATAAGATTATTGGACAAATAATCTTATTGGATTTTACGAGAATTTTTAGGAATTTTTTGGGATTTAATTGGAGCTCGTATGATATATTTATAGGGGATAGAGTTATTGGGCTTGGAAAAGGCCTGTTTAGAATACTCAAATTAAGTGGGAGTTGATTGGGAATTTAATTAGATTAACCTAAGTTGATGATCTCTTCATTAGACCCCGCCGATTACCCCTCATTCCCGATCGCCTCCTCCCCTCTCCTCTTCACGCTGCCGAGACCACCCTCTCCCCACCCGATTGCCGCCGGTGAAGTCCTCAACCGGCAACGTTCTCGCGATCTCGAAGCTGTAGCACCACCTCCTTCCATTGCGACACCAACTGATGAGCTCTTTCCATCTCACCTATCCTTGCCCTAGCCCTCTTCTCTACGTCGCCTTCGATCATCACAGCCGAAGCGCCGGCTGCTCGCGAGCTCATCGTCGATGGTGAGGCGACGCCACTGGATTGCCGGATTCAAGTCGTTTCTTCTTCCTCCTCAGTGCCGATCCATCGCCACTTCCTCTGTCGTCTTCGCCTCTGCTGCGGTTGACCTCGCCTAGTGCTGATGCCATCGTCAAAGGGTACTGGTGTGCGATCTCCAACGGTAGAGGCCACAGATCGAGCTCATCGTCACCCACGGAGCTATATCGCTACCCTAACTTGGATCAACGCTGCCGGGCACACTTCCTCGTTCAATTACTTGGTGGCCGGATGACCTAGTATTAGAGAGGAGTGTGCCGGTAATATATTGAGGTGAGGAAATGCTTAGAAATGGATTAGTAGAAATTATTGTTCCACTAGTTGTATTGGGATGTAGAGGTTTTGATGTGTAGCTGGTTCGTGTAGATTCTGTCGGCACAATTTGTCGATGAACCACAGTGCAGTCCCTAAATTCTGGAAGCCACTTTCTTAAGCCATGAGTCCACAAAGGAGGCTTCCTATCAAGGTGAGTTGTTGGAATTGGGATATATATTTAGCTTAAGCTAAGTTAAGTATGGAATGCTTACGAATAGTTGTGATTATGTATGAATGGATAGATCTATAGATTAATGGAGGTTGTATTTGGAGATTAACAGGATAAATTTACTATTCATGATCGTTGATTAGTTCTGTTACATGATGGGTTGTGTGTGCTGGATTTAGATTGGTATCAATTATGGAGTTAGTTAATTAGTTGGTACGAAATGGGATTTGGTTTAGTTTCAGTTGTGGTTTGGCTGATTAGTGGATTGGTTGATTTAGAGGAACATGTGATGGTTGTCAGAATCATTAAATTGATATTGTGCTTAGTGGTGATGAATTGAATTCATATGGTTTTCTTGTTGGAAGTATTGCTTTAATTTTATTAAGGATTCATTGTTTTGATTAATAGAGGTAAACTAACAATTAGTATTAACTAATAATCATTGCGAAGGAGAGTTACCTTATGGATTTTGGGAATTAGGTTTAGTTAGTTGATGTGTAACATGATTAGCTAAACTGTATATCATGTGATTTGCAGGATGTTGATTTGAGACGAGCATCTCGACCTGGGATTTGTTTCGATACGAACTACTGGTTAAGGCGGGTACTCCTTACTTTATCTCTTTAGTATATATTGATCTTAGTGCATGAGCTATCTATGGATAGAAACTATTATCTTGACTCCACTCTTATTTGTCCTGTGTTTGATACTTCCACTCAATCTTTGAGCTACTCATTTTCGTATTTATACAGTCTCTTGTTGTTGTCCATGATTAGTAGCAGATACTAGATATCATGTCGGTATGCTTTAACTATTGTTTATTTATGTTATATATTGAGCATGATGGCTTCATGTAGCATACCTAATTTTTTGCTTATATTTATATGATGACTGTTGCATTTTAAGCATCATATCATGACATGCATGTCAACGACCAATTCTCCCTTAGGGTTGAGAGAGTCGTTGACTAGGGCCGCATCCTCGGCCACTTGAGAGAGTGGTAGCTGGAGTTGATGTCGCTTGTCCTGTCGTGCCGCACTCGACCACTTGCAGTTGGTGGTAGCTGGAGTTGCGAGCAGCAGGGACCCCCTTCGCTGTGTGGCTAGTTAGCTACTCAGCACCTGTCCATCCGGTCACTTGAGAGAGTGGCGGCCTTTGGGTGGTACAGTTGTCATTGATCCGGCCTCTCGACCATACAGGGGTCGTGGCGCAGAGAGGTGGGTGGGGTGACCATCCGTGCATACGCTGTTATTATGCCTGCTTTGGCTGCTGCTGTTTACATATGTTGTTATTGTTTACTTATGTTGTTGTGGTATATTTATGCTGTCGTTACTTACTGCTGTTGTTCACATATGCTGATATGCTTACTTATGCTGAAATATATTCTCATTGTAGATGTTTAGTCATTGGAAATTTGTATATACCTTGCTTATTACCTCTGTAGTTATGAGCAGTACTGTAGTAGATGAGTACTATTTCTGACCTTCTATTACTATCCTAGGATATGGTTTCAGGTGTGAGCATTTATTTTGGCTTTATTTTAGTGTCTGCTACTTCCTCTATGAGACTTTATACTCTTGGCTTTCTTTCTATTGGTATTATATGTTCATGCACTATCTTTCTTTACCCGCTGAGTTTCAATATTCACCACCTCGCAAACTGGTTTTCTTTCGCCAGGTAGCAGTAGATGATTCATGGATGCTTGGACAGATGTCGGCCGCCAGTCCTGGGCCCTACGTATATCGGTTTTATTTTCGCTTTACTCGTATTTTCTCTTAGTATACAACGGTTTTAATATTGTATGAATTGGTCTGTGTTTGTAGTTTAATTCGTGGTATTTTGCTTTCGTGATATGGTTGGTTGTGTAAGCCTAATTGGCTAGTAAACTTTAGTTGTGGATTGTGGAGATTCTTCGTCCTTCCGCTGTGTTTTTGATATGGCCGTGTGGGCTAAACATTATACTGCGTGGTTATGTTGTTTATGTTGATATGTTGTGATGTATGTTTCTATTTGTGCATATATTCCAGCCGAGTGTGGCTAATGTATATTTTGTATGTAGTAATGCGTCAGAACAAGGGAGATGTTGCCGAAATTTCTTCTGGCAGGGACTCTTCTGGGGGCGTGACGGGTGTAAATCAAATCATCAACCCTTTCAAGGTTGAAAAACTAGGCACACAGATCTTGGTTTACTGCATTACAGCAGTAAACCAGCTTCTCGAGCTGAAAATGTTCGATCATTTGGACAGTAGGGTGACAATGCCTAACAAAAAAGGTTCTATTTAAATATCTACACTTAAGTGGGGAATATGTATGCTGCATGAAACTAATCCTATGCTGCTCAGTAGGGAACCGTGGATCTGTGGATGGGGCAGTGCCCGATGTGGACGCAACACTGCGTCGTTTCCTAATTTTGACAATAAACACACAAAATAGCAAACCAAGCACAAAAATCATGTAAAAGATGATTTAGAATGGTTTAGAGTATACCTAGGAAGCATTGCTAGGGTTGAAGGATGGAAATCCGAGTTCAAGGCGCCTTAGATCGAAGATGTTGCCGAAAAAAAATCGCTCGGAATGGCTGGAAACTTCGAGCAGAACGTGAAGAATCGATTCTGTTCGGAGTAAACATTTGTGTGGAAGGCGCCTTAAACATTATTTAAGGTGCCTTGAACAGGTAATTTGTGGCGCCTCGGAGATGATCCGAGGCGCTTTAAGTTGAGGCGGCGGGAGTTTTCCCGCCGCATTTGAGGGTGCCTCCCTCGTGTGGGAGGCGCCTCCGAGAGAAGGCGCCCACGTTTTATTATTATTATTATTATTAATGTTTTTGAATGAGTAGATTGATTGAGTAAAGAAGATTTTAATAAGTATGTTAATTATATTTGAAAAAGTATTAAGTTAATTATTTAAAAAATATTAAGTTGAGTTAATTAATTTTAAAAAGTATTTTAATTAATTATGGAAAATTAATTAATTTTGGAAAAAGTTTAATTTAATTTAAAAAATTTAATACCAAGTTTAAGTTAATTAAATTTTGTAAAAGCTTAAGTTAATTAAATTTGAAAGAGCTTAAGTTAATTAAATTTGAAAAAGCTTAAGTTAATTAATTTAAAAAATTTAAGTTAATTAATTTAAAAAAAATTAAGTTAATTAATTTTGTAAAAAAAATGTAAGTTAATTAAAAAAAATTAAGTTAATTAATTTTCAAAAAATTTTAAGTTAATTAATTTAAAAAAAATTAAGTTAATTTATTTATTTTGAAAAAAATTAAGTTAATTAATTTTTTTAAAAAATAAGTTAATTAATTTTTTTAAAAAATAAGTTAATTAATTTTTTAAAAAAATTAAGTTAACTAATTTTTAAAGAATTTTAAGTTAATTTATTCTGTAAAAATTTTAATTTAATTAATTTTTTAAAAAAATTAAGTTAATTAAATAATTTTGAAAAATTATAAGTTAATTAATTTTGTAAAAATTTTAAGTTAATTAATTTTTTAAAAATTTTAAGTTAATTAATTTTGAAAAAAAATTAAGTTTATTAATTAAAAAAAATTAAGTTAATTAATTATGTAAAAAAATTAATTTAATTAATTTTTTAAAAAAAATTAAGTTAATTAATTTTGAAAAAAAATTTGAGTTAATTAATTTTAAAAAAATTTAAGTTAATTAATTTTTTAAAAAATTAAATTAATTAATTTTAAAAATTTTAAGTTAATTAATTCTGAAAAAATTGTAAGTTAATTAATTTAAAAAAAAATTAAGTTAATTAATTTTTTAAAAAATTGAGTTAATTAATTTTTAAAAAAAATTAGGTTAATTAATTAATTTTGAAAAAAAATAAATTTAAAGAATTTTAATTGAATTGAATTTAATTTAATTTAATTTAATTTTAATTTAATTTAATTTAATTTAATTCAATTCAATTTTTATTTAATTTTAATTTTAATTTTAATTTAATTATAATTTTATTTTATTTTATTTTTTTATTTTTATTTTTAATTTATTTTAATTTTAATTTATTTTAATTTTAATTTTAATTTTAATTTTAATTTAATTATAATTTTATTTTATTTTAATTTAATTTAATTTAATTTTTATTTTTATTTAATTTTAATTTTAATTTTAATTTAATTTATTTATAATTTTATTTTAATTTAATTTAAAATTTTAATTTTGGTCCTTAGTCATCTCACCCAATCGAAATTTCAAATCAGGAAATCCTATAATTTTGTGAGATGAATTAGGTTTAATTATAGGGTTTGATTTAACTTTACGTTAGATTCAGGTTTAGCTTTGGTCTCAACAAATAGACATTCTTTAAATAAACCTCTGGGCTCTAGTGAGTCACCTGGACATCATTAGAGTAACCATGCCATCAAAGTTTTCCAAATAGTCCTATCCACGGAGCTTAGTACCAAACCTTGGTCTAACTAGTTAGGATTCATAAAGGGTAGCTTCGGTCAGTTCCACTTAACCGATTGCACCAGGTCGAAGTCATATCTTCCTAGACATGCAAGGACTAAGCTTCCCCAACGTACTATCATTCAATACTTCACAAGTATCATTGGTCAAGTTAAATCTAGCCCTTTTTATTCTAACCCTAATTACCCTGCCGGATAGGTTACGTTTGGTTACCCCGTCGGGTAGATTACTTTTGGAGGTGCCAGCTATTCTGGAGCCTCCTTTACATATTGATTTCCCTTTAATTTGTTTAAATATTTATTTAAGATAATTTTTATTATTTATTTGTTTATTTATTTATTAAGATAGTTTTTCCTTTTGCTCCCCATGGATCATAGCCTCGATAAGGTCTATCAAGGTAATGTACTTGATCCTTGGGGACCCAATATTGACCAAGTCCAATTTGATTGACCAAGTTGAACTTGGATACCCATGCTTGGACCACTTTTCTATTTGTTCTATGTACAAGAGATAAATATGATCTATATTTCTTTTTGATTTTATAACCTAATCCAGATCTATTGTATCCCAAGAATTAGGTCAAGGTTCTTGGAGCCCAAAGAGAACCGTTCCAGTGTCTTTTTCAAATCCCTGACCTGAGTTTACACACTAGAATTTTCTTCCTCAAGCTTTTGGACTTGAGTAGAATTTCCAGTCTGAACTGGGTCAGGCAAGGTTTTGGAGTTAGTCATTTCTTTAAGGACTGCTACTTCCTTTAGAAGTGACTTAACCCGAATGTTTGATTTTGCTAGTTTGCGTAATAAATAATTAACTAAATTATTTAACCGAGGAATACTTACAGAGGGATCGAGCCCTTCGGAAATGGATACGGATCTGTGGCTTCTGTCCAAGTCTGCTTCCGATTCTCTCTCGCTCTCGGACATGTTGATTTAGTCCCGAGCCATTAGTGCTAGGAGGCTCGTTTGTTCAAGCTCGTCGTCGGTATCTTCTTCTGAAGATTCTTCAAAGGTCGCTTTCAGCAC
>JBBMJZ010000126.1:432001-444518 GCA_037833815.1 Zingiber zerumbet
TATTATTATTGACTAAGCAAAGATAAGTCGAATGAGGATATTCATGAATGCTCGGTAGTCTAGGACCGGTCGGAAGCCATGACCGACCGAGTATGAAAAATCGGCCGAATATAATGGCACTTAGTCTTATGCAAGTTGGAACATATTATTTGAACATGCTCGGTAGGTTAATACCAGCCGAGCGTGTAGGGATGACTGAGCACAAATATTCATAAATGTTCATTAATAAAATCTCGATCAATTAAAAGAATTCGATCAAGTATAAATTAGATCTCTTGAACATAGTCGGTCGAGATTAATATTTTTAGTACATATAAGATGATTCAAGTGATTGGGTAGGCGATACATAAATAATACGAGAATAATATGTGATCATATGACAGTTTGACTAATTTGGTGGGAAATAGCTTCTGAAAATTTCTGTAGGTATGCTAAATGATAAAGAAGGTGCATCTGGGGTAAAAAAAGATTACTTAAACTATTACAAGTGATACTTACGTCATCTCCTAACAAACTTTAACAAACCGGGGTGGGTCCACCTCATGACTGTGAAGATTAAATGAGGTGGTATCAAAAGGGGAATTCTCTTCACTGACAAGGTACTCACAACATCACAACTCAAACCCTAGTTCCACTTTAGTTTTTCGAGACTTCTTCTTCTTCGAAACAGGGAGACTGACTTGAGCGTTGGAAGGCCTAGCTAGGGATTCCCACCCCGATCTTAGGTCACTAACGCTTTATTGGTTGGTTTAATCGTACGCAGGAGGAGGGATCACCCATTGGAGGATTGATTCTCAGTTTTCTTGGTGGCATCTTCTTCATCAGAGCTTCTCTCATATCTGCTTTGGTTTTCTCAGATCCGTTGTCGTTCGCTTTCCTCGAATTCATCACCCATCATTGCTTAGCGCTTCATTCCGCAGCTTTCAGACAGGATCATATATGATATTTCTTTATTTTTTTATAATTTAGATTTCTGGTTCTTCCAACTAACTAATCTAAGAGGACACAACTCCAATACGAATACGAGAAAGATCGTGCCTTGATACTAACTCAACGACATCTTTTAGGATACCAATGCAAATCCTTACCCATTTACACAAATCTCTATCATTTGGATAGCAACTCAACTACATATTTTGGGATTGCACAAAAATTAAAGATCAGATAAAAAGATGATATTGTTCATCCCAAGTAATTCAGTATCGCCGGTTCCCAAATAAGATAGAGATAGATAAATCATAAGGGGTATTTTTATCTAACATAATGGACTTTTGTATAAGAAAAGTCAGACACCAATAAAATACTTTGCATCTTTTAAAAATTAATTTCAAAATCTATTAGAATAAATATATATATTAGCTATGTCAAGTTGTCAACCCATAATAAAAGATGATAGTTTAGTTTGTTGCCATTGTGTATTTCCTTGGATGGAAGGGTAAGTGTGTGGGGTGCTTGCATTCAATTGGATGGAGAAAAGTCATGGAAAGTCAATCAATTTAATGTTTATTTCCTTTCGTCGTCTCAGTTTTTTTTCCTGTTTATTTTGTCAACGCTGCCAAGAGTCAAAATGCCCAAGAATCAAAATTGATGAAGTTGGAATTTTCAAATAGAATTAATTGACTCAGCACATTGCAAAAATGGAATGAGCAAATACGGTAATATGTGCGTTTTAGATGAGGGCAGCTAGCAACCGCGTGGTAAAAGCTGACTCACTCATTTTAATATCCCATCAATCTGTTTTTATATAACACGGAGAAGATAAATTACGAATGATTACTAATCATTATCATAAAATTATCAACATAAAAAAAATGTACAACTAGCAACTACAACTGGCCTGATGGAGAGTGGCCCAAATATCGCATGGCATCATCTACAGTGTAACGGATACTGCACCCCATGGGCACGACCAGCCTAGGGATTAGATGAGCTTGATGCATAATCAGTGGCGGATTTAGGGGGAGTGGGGGTGTGCTTGAGCACCCCCTTGCTCTCGGAAAATTCCATCAATATGTTGCAGTCCGAGGGGCAGCGAGAAGGAAGACAAACTCTGGCTCCCTTTTTTTGAATATGCTCTTCCTTTTTTGTCTCGATCCATTACTGAACATAACATAGGAGGCAACTGAATAGAGTAGGAAGCGGGGGTGCTCAGTAGATATGGTCAGCTGTGTGTGATTACATATATAAGCGAGTGGACGGAGGATGCGTGAAAAGGTGATACAAGATCAGACTAATATGACTCTTTTAAAATAAGGATCATAATTTTTTATTCAAAATTCGGAATTAGATTCTGTCAGCAGTAACAGATCTAGAATTCAGAGACTCAAGGCTCATATATTTGATAGGCTCTGTCAATAAACGCAGTAATATATGTTAGACAACTATTGACAGTAATATACGTTAGACAATCTTGTGAGATTGAGAAAAATTACTGTATTAAAATTGAAATTCAACTTCAATTTATCTACACGAATGGTGTAAGCGGATAATCTCATGTTACTAAATAGGGATTGATGAACTGCTTGGGTGACTAGACTGCTTAGAAGACTTAGTCGAGACCCGAGATCCAGATGTCTTCCTAGACACGAGTACGAGATGACTATAGAGACACAAGGCCGAGATGCCCGTCAGGATACAAGGCCGAGATGCCCGTCAGGACACGGTACCAAGATGTCTGCCTAGATTGTAGGTCCCGATAAGCCGGCTAGCGGGGATGAATAGCCTGTAATAAAAATTTTAATACTTTCTCTTGCTTCTAAAGTTAGCAAGGATAAACGCATGTTAGTTAAATAAAAATAAATGCATAAAAGAAAAATAAGAGAAGACTCCAAGTTTACTTGGTTTGCAATTGGGTAGGTTGCTAATCTAAGGCAGTGAAAGCTCTAATAGAAAGATCTCTTTTGTTGAAGGCGAAGAAGCCTCTTACAGCATTAAGAGTACAGACTTTAAAACAGAATAAAGAATTGAGAGTATAAGTGTGTTGTATAAAACTTTGAGGATCAGAGCTCTGTTTATAGTCAACTAGTTAAAATTAGCCATTGGCTAACATGGCAACTCCTAGGCACTTGAACCCGATCTGGGTGCCTGAACTTGGTCAACTCGATCCACTCCTCAACGATTTCTTTCCAATGATTATCGGCTTCTCGGGCACCTGGACCTACTCTGAGCGCCTGGAGTTTGCTGATGTGGACTTCGACTAGTGTTGATCCTCGTTACAACGACTTGCTGATCAAGCTAAGGTTGCTTCGAGCGCTTAGACCAGGTCCGTGGGCCTGGACTCGATCAACTTCCAGGTTGACTGATTTTCCGTCTTATTGCTTGGGTGATACTCCGACCATCCAGAGTTGAGCTCAGCGAACCTAACTCTGACTTTCTCCTCAAGCAGTCTTCCTTTTGGCTTCTCGTCCGTTGGAAGCGTCGCGCGCGTCCTTCTCGTTCGTCGTTGTACTCTTTCATAGCTCCTCGTTCCTTAAATGCACCGAGCCCATCAACTCGCTTCCCGTGTCATCCTTCTCACTAGCTGTGTCTTCCACTCAACTTCTTGTGTTTCTAAATCTATGTACACTTAGACACAAGGGATCAAACCATAGAACCTAACTTAACTCTGTTAATCACATTAAAATCAATCTGAGGTACTTACAGAGATGACAACCGAGACCAGAGGCTGAGATGACAGACAAGACCGAGGTCGAGATGTTTGCCGAGATATGATGTCGAGGTGCTCTGCCAAGACTCGAGGCCGAGATTTTATCAAGACACAAGAACGAGATGTCTGCCGAGATATGATGCTGAGATGTCTGTCAAGACCCTAAGCTGAGACCCGATAAATAAGATCTTGAGGAAATTACTAAATTGAAATTGAAATCCAACTTCAACTTATCTGTTGAGTGACTTGAGTGGATAATCTTAGACTGTTAAGAAGAGATGAATGAGCTGCCCATAAGCCCTGGTCGAGGCCCGAGGCCGAGATGTATGCTTAGATGTATGTCGAGATGAGTATAGAGACACGAGGCTGAGATGCCAACTGAGACAGGATGCCGAGGTGTTTGCCGAGACCCAAGGCCAAGATGACTGCCGAACCCAAGGCCAAGATGTTCGCCGAGACATGAGGCTGAGATGTCTGCGGAGACCTAAGGCCAAGATGCATGTTGAGACCTGAGGCTGAGATGCCTGTCGAGAACCGAAGCTGAGAAGCATGTCGAGATCCGAGGCCAAGATGTTTGCTGAAGCATGAGGTCGAGATGTTTATCAAAACACGAGATTGTGATGTCTACTGAGACACAAGGTCGAGATGTCTGCCGAGACACGGTGTTGAGATATCTGCTAAGATGGCTAACGAGACCCGAAAAAGAAGATATTGAGGTCTATGCTTGATGCAGTTTTCTTAAAACATATTTGCCCCCTCGTGCTTTGAGGTTACGATTGACGACTATTTCCTAGAATATAACAGAGAAACCATGATCATAATCTAATACAGACTATTTGTAACGAACTGAGAATGCACTTGAATGCTATTACCGGACGACTAATGATCAAAATGAATTGATAGAGAAGAAATACAAGAAATGAAGGTGGAGGATTCTCTTTTTACTATTGCATATATCTGCTCTCAAGGTCATACCTCCTCTTATAAGAGCTCCATGCCTTCGCTCCATTGAATGATCGAGTAATGGTCGTTTTAAATAGAATTAATTTATAGCATGTTTTTAGTTATACTCAGCACATTACAAATGGAAAATGGAAACACAATATAACAACTTTTGCCATTACAAGTGTTAATTCGTATATATGGGAGAAAAGCAACGGGGACATTTATGTGGATAATCTTCAATGATTGGATAATGAGTTGTTCTTTAATTGGTCAAAGAAAGACAATATGTAGTTATCAAATAATTAGGATTTAATTATCACGTAGAATATATCTCTTATGATTGAATTACTGGTGAAGCTGAGGTATCATATTAGGAGTCATAATGCTTTCTAAATTTACTTGACAGATGAAATGTAAGGTTGAATTATTTATCTTAAGATTAGCCAAGTTGTAAGATCTAGATACTTGATTAAAAAAAAAACTAGAGAAGGAGCACAGGCCATAAAACCAATCTTATTGGGTTGTGGTGGACCAGGACAACCCAAGCTGAGACAACTTAATTGCTTGGGCACGTGCTTAGTTGGCTGATTTTCAAAGTCGAGTTTGGCTAAGGAAATAGAGGCTCAACTCGGTTACACACTCGATAGCACAATCTCGACTATTGTAGAGTAGTGGAGCTCAAAGAGGCAAACGAGAAGCGTGGGTGGGGCATAACTCGAAAGTGAGGAGGACACGACTCAAGAACGAGGAGATCATGATGGCAAAAGGTGAATACGCTTGCCTCCAGCGCTTCCGCCAACCCGCCCCATGGCCAACATGAAGGAGGTAAATCACGGGCGGCTACTAGCCTTTGGAATAGTGACTAGCACATAAGGGAGTCATTTTATCTCGGCTTTGTCGAGATTTGAACCCCAGACCTCATGGTGACAACATCTTATACGCTAGCCACTAGACCGTCCCGAGGGGACAAGAACGAGGAGATCGTGCCCTGATAATCACAGGATAGATTATTCCTCTTCTATCCTTTGTTGTATATCAGGTTGATATTGGTTATTATTTTTAATTAATGAGCTTAATTATAAGTTGTGCATATGAGTACATACAAACCCATTAAAGTGATCTAACTTAGGTTTATTAGTTTCGGTTATTGGATGTATATATTGTATGTGTAGAATTTATAGTCTCGCATCTATTATATGATGATAATAGATATTCAGTATATATATGGACTTATAGTCCCGCATCTATTATTATCTATGGATTGATAATAGATGTCCGTTATATATAGGGTTGGCCCCCAAGGGTTTTGGGTAAAATTTTTGACAAAGCTTTTGGTTCCCCATTGACCTAAAGCTTTTCGGGGCCGTCACCCCTAAGCCCCTTGGAAGACCTTCCTTTTCTTTCCATTATATCGTCTTCTACAGGGATTATTTCTGGACGATGTTAAAGACAAAGATGACTCTTCAATCAAGTTCCTTGTCATATTTGTTTTTATATATATATTTTTCTTATGTCATATGTTTTCAATGAAACGAATGAGCTCACATATTCTTATTTCTCCTATTTAATTCTTATTTTGATTATTTAGAATTCATGCGGCTTAATTAGGTTTTACAAGAACTATCAATTGGTATCAGAGTGAGGTTTCTATTTTATCGTTTTCATGGCAATAAAGTTTAAATTTTCGTCGATTTATTGTTTGTATGCTAGATTAAGTTTTTCTAATATAATACAATTTTTAATCATCGAAAATCATGCAAGAGAAAACTAGGATAGATTTATTTTTCGTTTTTCGTGTTTCTACGAAAAATATGAAGAACGGTAAAAACCGTTACTATTTAACCTAATTTTAGATAAAATTATGATAATTCAATCGATTGCTTTGGTTGAGCAATCAATTGTCGGATCTAAAATTTTGAATAGAAATAATTAAGTATTTTAATCGATCAACAACTATAGACTTATGACTACATTAATTTTAATCGATTAAGTTTGATTTTAATCGATTGCGGAGATTGGTTTTTTTATTAATTAAGTTTTTAAAAACAATATTCTTATTGTTTCATTAAAAAAAAGCTTATTTAATCGAAACACTATTCGTTTAAAAAGAGGTTAAATTTTTTTAAGCAGTATACTGTTGTATATATATAAAAAATAAATGCATTAAATTTTGTAATGCATGAATAATTAAGGGATTAAGTAGTATTAAATAATACTATTTAATTGTAGAATTTAAGAGGAGTTTTTTTTTTTTAAAGGAGGGTTCTATATATGATCATGTAGTCTCATATAGTAGACTTTTAAATTAATTGTGATAGTCGATTGGATAAAATCAATAGACTGTCATATAATATCAATTGATTGATAAGTCTAATTTAGAATTGTTAAGGCTGATTAAGTAATTTCTATTCGAATTAAATTCTTAGAATTTTTTTGAGTCTATCCACATAATGCTACTAAGTTGAACTAGTGTGTCCGCCCAAAGGAAGACACCTTAGGTAGGTTTAGTGTATTTTATGTTGGTAGACGTATATCTATGCTAAAAGTAATCAACCCAAAGGAAGGTTACTTTTATGCCAGATATATATATAAGGTAGTTTACAACTATGGAATAAAATATTTTTTTGTTTAGATTATGTACAAAATATGTCGGCCCAAAGGAAAACATATTATGTGGCCGATTAAGGTTGTTGTGAGCTATAGACCAAAATACAACTCATATAAACTATCATATTATGCATAAAATAGGTCGATCCAAAGGAAGACACATTATGTGACCAATTAAAGTTTGAGTTATATTAGAGAGTATCACTGACAAATAATGTGTCGGCCTAAATGAAGATACATTATGTTGTACTTTGTATCTCATAAAGAGCCCATTTATATGCATTTATTTTTTTTATTTGCATAATTTTATATTACTTATGAAAGGAAACTGGACTAAAAAACAATTAGCTACAATTTTATAGGTTATTTTGAGAAGTCAAGAGGGTATACATTTTATGATCCCTCTAATAGATCCTTCTTCGAAATGGGAAATGTCCAGTTTATTGAGGACAATGAGAGTGATAAGGTAAGGAAAATATCTTTTGAGGAATATATTGGCAATTCTCATATGGTCACTACTAGTGCGATCAGTAGCGGCGTGGTTACCATACCACACATTATGGGCATTACGTATCCGGTGAGCGTAGTGAACCAAGATATTTCCACGACATCTCCAATACAATTGGAGGAGCCTGCCACTGAAATTGAAGTATTGCTTCATGTTGATGAGCAAGTACCTCAACCACCTCAAGCACAAGTACCTTTAAGGTGATCCACAAGGGAACAAAGAACCACAAATTCTCATGATTATGTTTATCTCCAAGAGCATGACTTTAACATAGGGTTGGAAGGTGATCCTACATCTTTCCAAGAAGTCAAACAGTGCTCTAACCCTGAAAGGTGGATTAATACCATGCAAAAAGAGTTGAAGTCTATGGCAGACAATAACGTTTGGGAACTTGTCGAATTGCCTGAAGGAAAGAAATCCGTTGGTTGTAAATGTATATTTAAAATGACGCAAGATTCAAGGGGCAATGTCGAAAGTATAAGGCTCGTCTTGTTGCCAAGGAATTCATTTAGAAAGAAGACATTGATTACAAGGAGACTTTCTCACCTGTATCGATGAAAGACTCCCTTAGAGTAATCATGCACTTGTAGCTCATTATGATTTAAAGCTATATCAAATGGATGTAAAGACTATATTTCTCAATGGAGATATAGAGGGGTCTATATATATGGTGCAATCAGAGAACTTTGAGTCTAAAGACTCAAAGCACCTAGTATATAGATTAAAGAAGTCCATTTATGATTTAAAGCAGCGTCCCGTTAGTGGTACTGAAAATTTGATCAAGTGGTTACCTCATTTGGATTTAAAAAGAACCCTGTTGATCGATACATATATGTTAAGTTTAGTGGGAGTAAGTTTATTATATTTGTATTGTATGTGGATGATATATTGCTTGCAAGTAATAATAATGGTACGTTGCATCAATCCAAGTCATTTCTATCTAGTAATTTTGAAATGAAAGATCTTGGTGAGACATCCTTTATTTTAGGCATATAGATCTATCGTGATCGTTCAAGAGACATTCTTGGACTTTCACAACAGGCCTATATTGAAAAGGTGTTTATAAGGTATAATATGCAAAATTATACACCTGGTGACACACCTGTGTCAAGAGGTGACAAGTTTACCTTACAGCAGTGTCCACGACTTGAACTTGAAATAAGGGAGATGGAACAATTTTCATATGTGTCAGCAGTGGGAAGTCTCATGTATACACAAATTTGTACTCGACCAGATATAGCATTTATAATGGGGATGTTAAGCAGATATGTAAGTAACCCAGGATCATCGCACTGGAAAGCGGTAAAGAGAGTGATGTAGTATTTGCAAAGAACTAAAAGACATATGCTCATGTATCAGAGATCAGATCATCTGAAAGTGATTGGATATTCAAACCCCAATTTTGATGGATGCTTGTATAGCAGGAGCTATACTTTAGGTTATATTTTTATGCATGCTGGAGGGGCTATATATTGGAAGAGCGTCAAGCAAATACTAGTAGCCACTTCTACAATGGAGGCAGAGTTAGTAGCATGCTATGAAGCATCCAATCACATGATTTGGCTGCGAAACTTTATCACAGCATTACAGATCATTGATGACATTGACAGATCACTGAGGATCTACTGTGATAATAAAGTTGCAGAACTTTATGCCAAGAACAACCACAATTTGTAGAAGTCCAAGCACATCAACATCAAGTTCTAGTAGTTAAAGAAAGAGTTTAGAATAGTCAGATTATGGTAGAGCATATCAGAATAGATTCCATATTGGTCGATCCACTCACCAAAGGCTTAGTGCTTAAAGTGTTTCATGTGGATGTTGTGAATATGGAAGTCCTTCTTATAGAAGAAGAACTTATCTAGTGGGAGTTTGTATTTATTTTATTGCTCTATATTTGATAATAAACACAAACATTTTGTTTTGATTATTGAATGCACTTAAAGATTAAAATATTAATGGGAATTTATATGTTTATGTAACACTCTAACTATAATATCATCATTTACTACTGCTATTTAGCATTTGGTGTTTGTAAATATGATACAGATTTCTTTTGGAATCATAATATTGATCATAATTTGCTATGCAATTTAGCATAAAGTTTTTTGCAAATATGATCTGACCTCTTATGAGGTCATCTTAGGACCAGTTAAAAATTGACATGTACTGATCACATTTCATATAATTTTTACTCTACACATTTACATCTTGATTTATGTCATTAATTGATATTTGTATTGTGATTACTATTGGGGCTTGTTGCGATTATATATAGTAGCTATGACATCTTTAGTCCTATACCAATAAAGTTAATGGACCAGATTGTTTACAGGAGTATTCTATACCCATAAAGTTTGATATCAACTAAAGTTTTACTTATATTTCATATACAACTCACAAATAGCCCAAGTGGAAGATTGTTGATTATTATCTCTAATTGGAGGACTTAATTATAAGTTGTGCATATGAGTACAAACTGAACCCATTAAAGTGATCTAACTTAGACTTATTGGGTTTTGGTTGTTAGATGTAGATCTTGTATATATAAAACCTATAGTCCTGCATCTATTATTATCTATATGATGATAATAGATGTTCAGTATATATATGGACTTATAATCCCACATCTATTCTTATCTATGGGCTAATAATAGATGTCCACTATATATAAGGTTGGTCCCCAAGGGTTTAGGGTCAAATTTTTTATAGAGCTTTTGGTTCCTCATTGACCTAAAGTTTTTCGGCGTTGTCACCCCTAAGCCCCTTGGAAGACCTTCCTTTTCTTTCCGCTACATCTTCTATAGGGATTATTTTTGGACGACGCTAAAGACAAGCATGACTCTTCAATCAGGTTCCTTGTCATATTTGTTTATGTATATATATTTTTTCTTATATCATGTTTTTGATGAAACGAAGATCCATGCTCACATGTTCTTATTTTTCCTATTCGAATTCTTATTTTGATTATCTAGAATTCATGCGACTTAGGTTTTACAAGAACTATCAGTTGAACATCAAGCAGAGAATTGACACGTATGTTGCACTAAGCCTTTGCTTTCTTAATTTTCCTTAGAGAGACTGACTTGAATGTCGAAAGCATTTTAGCAAAAGTCCCCCTCGAGCCCTTTCTAACTCGTTCTCTTTGATGTAGTCTCGCGACCTAGAGCTTTGATCCTCCCTTGGCAACAACGACCGATCCAATTCGTAGTTGATCCAACCAGCAACTAGCTCAAGAGACGATTGACCCAATAAGCAACCAACCACACAAGCAAACAAAGTTGACTTAGTGTCTGTGTCAACCAAACCCCAAATCTTATTTGAAACATATTACTAAGTAAAAAACATGGTAAGCTACATGTATTGAAAAAATAAATGAAAAAAATGAATGAAAAATTGTTTTCAATTTAAATGAGAGTTTAGTTCCATTGAAATTTTTTGAATAACATGACTAATTTAGATTGAATCATAACTATAGATATTATGAATTTATATGAATGAGAAAGTCTTTATCACTGTAGATTCATACACAACACTTTAAATATAATGTTTTTTTTGTTTTTTTTTCTTATAAAAGACAATGACTTTTAAAATAACCGTTTTCTATTAGTATTTTTTAGGTAAGTGTTATCTATGAGTATATTTTTTAGTGTCTTTTTTTAAAAGTATTGTCTTTGAGTTTTTTTAGAGCCTATGATCACATTTTTTTTTTTAAAATCGTTCTTGTTGATATATATATATATTTTAAAAAAATATTAATTTTTTCTTATATACAAAGCTTCACTCCAAACATTTATATATTTTTATTTCACACTTAACAAATTAATACATAATCACTTTTAGGGAAAAAAAAACCCCAATCCCTAACCCTCAATCCCCATCACCCTCATCCTTGCCCAAAATCTAGGGAGGGGATCCTCTAGACCTGTACCCCTAGTCCGCTCCTAGACCAAAAGTCATTTATTGGTGGGATCCCATAAATCTTACCTGTATAATAGATAGGGTCCATAGGATCTCACTAATGAATGGAGTGGCTCATCCTCTGAATTGCACTTTGCGGTCCAAAGGATCTGCACTCCAAAAGGGAAGGGATCCTCTAGACCCGAACCCCTAGTCCACTCATGGACCAGGGGTTATTCATTGGTGGGATCCCATGAACCCCTCCTGTATAAAAGATGGGGTCCATAGGATCCAACTAATGAATGGAGTGGTCCATCCTCTGGACCGCACTTTGTGGTCCAGAGGATCTGTGCTCATCAAACGGGCTAATTTGTGGCTGGATGGGGCGACCCATGATGAGTCGGTCATTTGGCGGGGTGAAGGGGGCCGACACATCATCTTGGCGGGTTGGAAAATCCTCAACCCAACGCAACTCAAGGTGATTTGTAGGTTAAGCGGGCCAATCCGCGAGTCCACCAAAAATAAAATAAAAAAAAGTTCGCGATGACTTGGGTTTGCCCGCAGGTTGCTCATCTAGTTAAGAGAAAATGTTCATGAAGCAAAATAAATTTAACACCTATTACTCAGAAAACGTAAGTTAAGAAAATTAACTATAAAGATGATTATAAACCAATTTAGTAACCCCAATTGTATCAATGCATTGTAAAAGTGCAGCAAGTGTGCTCTTAGCTCTGATGAATACAAGAGAAGTGCCAAGGGTAGCGCTGTAAATGAACAAAGTGTTCATGAACAAGCTTGGTGTTCGGCTTGGTAAGAGCTTATTTATGTTCGTTTAATATACATAAGATTAATTAAACAAACAAGCTTGAACAGCTCGTTAAGCTAAATAAACAAGTTTGAGCATATATGTG
>JBBMJZ010000126.1:461008-471720 GCA_037833815.1 Zingiber zerumbet
TAGGATATGATGATCCCATCTTTAGACTGTACTACTTCTATCCCCAAGAAATATTTGAGTTTGCTGAGATCCTTGATTTAGAAATGTTTGAAAAGATGTTGTTTTACCTGTGAAATCCTAAGATGATCACTACCTGTCATGATGATATCATCAACATAAACCACTAAGTAGATGCAACCAGTAGATGAGTGGCGATAAAAAATTGAATGGTCAGTCTCGCTCTGAGTCATGTCAAACTATTGAATTACAGTACTAAATCTACCGAACCATGCCCTGGGTGACTACTTAAGGCCATATAAAGATTTTCGTAGGCGACATACAAGACTAGAAGACTCCCCCTGAGCAACAAAACACAGAGGTTGCTCCATGTAGACCTTCTCGAGCAGGTCACCATGTAAGAATGCATTTTTTTATGTCCAACTGATAAAGAGACCAATGTCAAATCGCAACAATGGAGAGGAAAAGGCGCACAGAAGACATCTTTGCAACAGGAGAAAAAGTGTCCCCATAATCCAATCTGAAGATCTGAGTATAGCCTTAAGTGACGAGGTGAGCCTTAAGTCGATCAATCGTGCAGTCTAGACCAACTTTCACCATATACACCCATCGACAACCAACAACTGACTTCCTAGGTGGTAGAGGAATGAGGTCCCAAGTCCCACTACGCTGCAAGGTACACATTTCATCAAGCATAGCCCGTTTCCATCCTAGATGGGCAAAGGCATCGCCTGCAGTCTTTAGAAAAGAGACAGGAGAGAAAAAAGAAAGACAAGAAAAGTAGGAAGGAGAAAGACAATGATAACTCAAGGAAATATAATGAGGAGAAGGATTACGAGTGGAACGCATACCTTTCCAAAGTGCAATGGGAAAATCAGACTCAGAAGATGGAACCGGAGGAAGAGGCAAAGGACTTGACTCCAAAGATGTGTCCATGCAGTGTAAGTGATGGGCTGCGGTAAAGTAGGGCGAGGATGACGTCGATAAACCTGCAAAGGAGAAGATGGGGCTAGAGGTGATAGATACGCCCCCGGAGGATAAAAGACAGTCACTGGTGTAGGTGGAGAAGGAGAGAACTCGGATGGAGTTGCGTGAGGCCCAAAAAGGGAACCGAATCAAAGAACGTGTCATTAGTAGAGATAAAGTACCAATAGAGAGTAGGAGAATAACACTTATACTCTTTTTGAGACCGGGGGTATCCAAGGAAGACACACTTATGAGACCAATGAGAGAGTTTGTCAATGCCAGGATCAAGAGCATGAGCAAAACATATAGAACCAAAGACCCTAGGTGGTAAATGATAAAGAGACTGATGAGGATAAATTACATGATGAGGTATTTTACTTTGGAGAGTTGAGGAAGGCATGCAATTGATGAGATAGCATGCAGTAAGTACAGCGTCGCTCCAAAACTGATGAGGAATGTGAGAGTGGAGAAGAAGAGTTTGGGTGGTCTCGAGGAGATGACAATTCTTACGTTCTGCAACGTCATTCTGTTGAGGGGTATGAGGGCAAGACATGCGATGTAACACACCGTGAGATACCAAGAAGGTACAAAACTGAGTAGATAGATACTCGCGTGCATTATCACTGTGTAAAGTTCGAAGAGAAATACCAAATTGAGTTTTGATTTCATGGAAAAAATATTAAAAAATAGGAAACAATTATGAACGATCCTTCATTAAATATAACCAAGTACAACAGGAAACATAGTCTATAAAAGTAATAAAATATCGTGATCCCAATGTAGAAAAAATACTACTTGAACCCCAAACATCATAATGAACCAAAGCAAAAGGAGACGTAACCCGACTCACAATACGAGGAGAAAAAGAATTGCGAACATGCTTTCCTAACTAGCATGACTCACAAGACAAAGACTCTAAGTGAGAAAGACCGGGACATAATTATTTCAACTTATCCAGACCTGGACGTCCCAACTAAGCATGAATATGAAGTGGAGATGTCACCACCGAACCAACAAGGGAGGGATGTTGAAGCTTGTATAGGTCATGAGACTCACATCCAAAGTCAATCATCCTCCTCGTACTTCGGTCCTATAAGGGAACAGAAGTTTTAGTAAAAGAGATGACACAATCAAAAGTCCAAGTAAGTTGGCTTATTGACAATAAATTAAAGGGAGCTTCGGGGACATAAAGAATATTATGAATAGAAAGAGACGGGGAAGGATGAACAATACCAACACTCTAGGATTGAGTTTGGGAACCATTAGCCATGGTGACAAAGGGTAAATAACCGAAAGTAGAGAGAGAAGAAAAATGAGATTTATTACCAGTGATATGATGGGTGGCTCCAGAGTTAAGAACCCAAGGGCCCGAAGAGTGAGATACGCCAGTAAAGGAATTACCAGTGTGTGCGATGGCAGCAATGGAATCTGAAGTCTGACGATCCTCATATCATTTCAAAAAGTCATCATAGGAAGGTAGTGGGGTCAGATCCAGTGGCAATTGTGCAGCGGAAGCTGAAGAAGCGACAGAACTCTTAGTGATCTGAGCAACGCGAGGAGGTCAACCATGTAGACTCCAACACTTATCAATCGTGTGTCTTGGTCAATCGCAGTGATCACACCAATGATGTCCTTTGCCACCCTTACGAGGTGGAGGGTTGTTGTTGTTTCGAGAGGCCAAAGCTGACGAGTTAACAAGAACAGAAGAAGGCAACATCAAGACTTTAGTAGGGACATGGAGGATAGTTGCCCAGGTACTGTCCATGGTAGCTTCTGTGGGGTTGCCCAAGATCTGATTGTGAACATGAGAATAACCTCTAGGCAAACCATATAAAGCCAGAGACATAAAAAATTTCTTCTGATTTTCAAGCTTCATAACAAGAGTGGTTGCAAGTGGAAGTAGTTTATTGAAGTCACAAAGAAGGCTAGAGACTGAACCTAGATAGAGACATTGAATCCTTAACCTGATGAGCACTGAGGATGGTCATGAGATCTTCACAAACTTGATGGAGTCGCTAAGACATATTTGTAAAGAGTTGTTGAGCCTGTGTCTAAACAACTTTACAGGTTTTGTGAGTGCGGAAGATATCCCTAAGGGATGGATGGATGGTAGCTCGGATAATGCAACACAACTGGGCATCAACCTTTTTCCATTAGGACAATCAGCGACTTGGACATCCTCTTCGGTGTGAGTGAGATGTGTCTCATAACCCTGTCCAACAAGTCAAAGCTCAATGTGAGAGGCCCAAGAAGAGTAGTTCTTACCATCAACTACTCGGAAGAGAGTGGTGCACTGACGTTGTTGGTAAAGATTGAAATATATAGCTTTGGAGTGTCGGAGATAGCCATTGATCAACTCAGTGAAAGAGGGTACACGATGAAGAAAGGCTCAAGCGATGCAAGAAGATAGGTGAGGACAGTGGAACTGCAGGAAAAATAATCCCTACCATCACCAAACTGTTGATCTTCCAAGCTTCTCTCTATCACCAGACTGCAGGAGAGGATGAAGGACGGTGTGCTCACGACGCAGGAAAACACTGACATCAGTTCGTGAAGAGGAGAGGAGGACGGCAGCATCGAGCGGTTGTCAATGAGGGGCTGTGATATGCGTATGAAGAGGCGTGAGAGAAGTTGCGGCGTAAGGAACGGTGGTGTAGAAAAAAATAGGGTTTGCCTCTCAACCTTGCTCTAATACCATGTGGAAAAGAGAAACGAGAGGCGTTAGGAAAAAATCTCTCTATATTATCCTTAATATATTTACATGTAGGTATTTATATACATAAGGAAAGAAAAGAAAAATCAATCTCAATCTCTACAATCAAAGGAACAAAATCAAGATCAATTTCAATTCCAATAATTAAGGAAATCCAAATCAATCATAATCCCTATAATCAAGGGAATCTTCAGAAGTATTCAACAGTACCAAAAATAGAAATTGGGTTGATACTATTTTCTGATTTCATTTTCAACCTTTGGACTTTAAGGGAACTCTAACTCAAGTCATGAAGAGTGAAGCTTTGAAAGAAGATATCAATTGATACTAGGCTAACAGAGCTTAACTTGAAGTTGTTGCTGATAAGAGACAACATGAAGATTTGGCACAAGAACCATCAATACTCCATCTCTGTTGGTTCAAAAATTCAAACTTGATTCAGTTCAGAATGCATTGGCTAGATTGATCCAAATTGGCAGGTTAAGCCAGAAAGAGGAGTGCAAGTCAACTAACAACAAAGTCAATAAAATTTCAAATGTCCTCACATTTTTAAACTTGTGAATTCATCGATTTCAGTAGTTAATCAGGTTTGTTACCCAACATTCTCAAAAGAATGTCCCTTTTACTCCATTTTCACAATATCTTTGACCGAAACTTCCTCATCATTCTCATATCTCATCATGACTCATCCAAAACCTTCAACATCCTTAAATATATGCAAATCCTCCCCCACACTTAAATCTTTGTCCTTCTTGGCCAAATCATTCATCATATAACATTCAAAGTATCTACATCCAAAAGATTAAGAAATCAGAGAAAATAAAATGATATGATGATTAGCAAAAAGATTAGTAAGAAACATGTGGGAAAAAATGGATCGGAATAACCTTCACATGCATGATTCAATTTATGGTATTGTGATTTTGAAAGAATTAAACAAGTTCTAGAGTGACACTAACACAAGTGCATTACACAATAAAGCTTAATCCTCACTAAGTATGTAAAGTTTATCATCTCAATCTATCAATTTAGAATCCATCATTAAGTAGCAACCTCATGTAATTCATGAATTCAATCATGATAATAAATTTTAAAACTTAACAATCAAATTTAACTAGCTTTCAAAATCTCTAAAATGATAGATAATGCCCAAGGGTACATTTAATATCTGAAAACCAAAAAGACTATTTACAAAACCAATAAGATAGCTCAAAAACCAACAAGATTACTAAAGTAAACTAAGAGATTATTCATGCATTAAAGTAAAGACATGATATCTACAATAAAAAATAAAGGTGGAATTGAACAAACTCCCCCAATTTTCTGGTGGTCGAATACGGTTCAGTAATAGGAACCAATGCGGAAGTGAAGTGGACCTATTGGTAGTGAGCCTCTTCTTCTTGTGATCAATGTCGTCAAGTTCAGCTCCCTCCATCATCAAAGCCTCAAATGGATCCATGGCTACTGAATGCATATCCTGATCTTACCTGAAACAATACTATAAACAAAATCACCAAACACAGGAAGCTCAAAATTCCAAACACATAGATATATAAAACATATAAGTATCAAGGCACCAGATAAAATAATAAAATAATCCTAAGATCACCAAACACTGATTTTCTTCTTCGACAATGGTGCCAATGTTGATAAGATCATTTTTGTCGTAAAATGATATCAAAAGAATTTAAGTACTGAACCCTTCTAACTACACTAATACAATATAGAAATGACTCAGGTTGTCTCCCAACGAATGCAACGATAGGATGGTAATCTATGATTGTTTGTTATTCATATTTTTGGGATTTTTAATATGGAAATGGGGGTTTTGGATTTTGATTCTAAACCTAACTAATGAGATAGCAAACAAAGTAGGAACTAATCTAATGCTTGAATGAAATCTAACTAAGTGCCAATAATTAATCCACACGCATTGTCACTCTACGTTGTGGATTTCACCATCAACACAATTAAATTAAGGAATGAAATAACAAGATACAAATGAAATCTAATCTAAAGTAATGAAAAACTTAAGAAAAGAAAGAGCAAAGAATATAAGAAATCTAACTATGGAATTAAATTCAACAAATAGCAAACGAATATGTTCTAAGAGACAAAAAATAACAGTAAATAAAAGAAATCGATCCAAACTCACAACCAACTACACAAACATCACACTCTTGCCATCACACAAGAGGTCGGAGATGAAACTCTCAACTCCAATTGTTGGAAAAGAAGAACAAGTAACTTCTAAACTCTGGAATCAATCTGAAGCTTGCAATCTTCACTACAGAGACATCTCCAATGATAAATGCAAGAATCAAATCGAAATTGGAAATGCAAGTCTGGAATATGAAATTCTAAACTAACTAGGTGAAATGGAGTGCTATGATGAATGGAATGGGCTCATAATCACCGAAGGAATGCCTCCAATGCTTGCTGATGAGAGGTGGACTCACTAGATCGGAGGAATGCCTCCAACCATGGCGAACATGGTAGTGAGCTCAGAATTCAGCAAACCCTCGTCGAGACCTCTCACCGGTGAGCTTCCAGCTGAACAAATAATGGTTCAGTCACTACCTTGAAGCTCCCTCTATGATGTTGGAGCTTGAGAAGATTATCGGAGTGGAATCGGGGGCTACATGAGAAAAAAAAAATCGCGGATAAACAGTAACCCATGCCACTGTTCATCTGTAAATTTCTAGGTTTTGTATCAGGTTTTGAACCAGAATTGAAATTGGGTTTAGATTTGGTTTAGGGAGGAATTAGGAATTTGCTGAGAGGGTTTGACTTGGGTTAAGCTTAAGAAGTAAGCTCAATTTGATGGGTCATAATCAATTTGAACCCAAATAGGGTTTTGGGATTCTTCACTTGGTTGGATGAACTAAGCCTCCTCTTGAATTAGCTCGACTTCACTTGAATTAGGTATCAATTTCAATGTCCTACAACAGCAAATTCAAATTGTGAGGAATATTGTCATAAATCAAGGAAGAAAATACAATGATATTCAAAATAATCCTCAACTTGTAAACATGGTTTAAGGTGTACTTTAAGTATGCAAATGATTAGAAAACACATCCAATCACCGCCCAAAAAAAGTATCAAATAATGGCTTATCAATGACCGGAAGACTCGAGGCATCTCAAATAGCTTGAGGTGCCTCAAATGCCTAGAGGAGTTGTTGCCGCATATAGGACTTGAGGCACCTCGGATTGTTCGAGGCACCTCCGAAGACATGGAGTCATTGTTGTGGAGATAAGCAATGGATTCCACGTCAACCAAATTGAGGCACCTCTGATGAACCGAGGTGCCTCCAAATTGCCAGATCATAAAATAGGTATTGCGGTGGGGATAACAAGTTAGCCCATTGGAGGCGCCCTAGATTACTGGAAGCGCCATGGATGGCCACATCAGCAAAATAGTCACTTCGACCAGGATGCTATAAAAAGAGCCCTCGAGCTCGAAGTTCAACAATGCGCATGTATTAACTTCTATAATTTCATTTTGAGCTTCTAACTATTATAGGGGAGTACTCCGCCACTGACCTTGTCGAAGGAGGTTGATAGTGCTTCCGATGGTCTTGGATTAGAAGCTATCCAAGTTGCAAACCAAATAAATTTTTGTGTTCCCTTTACTCTTATGTCATTTATTTTTATTATTTAATTAGTGTGTCCTTGCTAGTTCCATAGCAAGAGAAGTTGTACTTTTTAATATAGGCTATTCATCCCTTTTAGACAGTCCACCAATCCTAATACAAACAACTAGTGTATGGTTGTTAACATGGTTGAAGTGTAGTATCTTAGAAAATAAAATTCTACGAAAGCCTCTAGTACTATCAGAGAAGAAACAAACCTGTTTTAAAAAATTATGTCAAACAAAGGTCTTGATTGCACTCTGTATGCATCCCTACTTAGTATCATGGCCTCCAAGCTTGACCTCCATGCTCAATAGCTTAGTCTCCCTACTTGTCCTCCTTGCCTAGCTGCTCAATTTCTCTACTCGGCAATTCAACCATCATGTTCGTCCTCCCTATACAGCTCGGTCTCCCTACTAGGCCTTCCTTGCTAATAGTTCGGCTTCCTTACTTGACAACTTGACTTTGCTACTCGACCTACCCTGCTTATCAACTCGACTTTTTGTATTGGCAACATGATGTTTCCTAGTCGATTCACCTGAGTTCAAAGATCAAGTTCATCTTGGCAAACCAAATAAATTTGAGCTTTAAAATTTAATAATTTTTCATTTACTCTAGCATCATGACCTTCTCTATCATTTTTTTAATTAGTTTTCTTGTTGATAGCATTCAGGCATTATTCAGTTCTAGACAAACAACAGTGTTTGGTTGCTAACATGGTTGAACCATTATGTTCTAGAAAATAAACGCCCATTGATGTGTCGAAAACTACAAGTGCACGAACTTCATCAAATAATAAAAGTATCGATCCCACGATAACTACAAATTGAGTACTGATCTACTATATGAAAATTGTTATCTAGAGAATTTGAGAGTCATGAAAGTCTTCAGAAAACTAAGAAAACTTGTGAGAAAAGTTCTAGGAGGAAAATCCAATTTTAGGAAGCTATCCAAGGACTTCAGTTTCACCGCAATGACTATAGACATCTTATCTTATATTTGGTTTCCAAATTCTCATTGGTTGTTCATGTAGGTAGACAATCCTGATTTAATCGATGTGATCGTTTGAAACTATGGCGGTGTATGTGTCCAAACGCGACGCCTACTTTCAGGGAGACATTGTTGAAGAACCGCTTTCTTATAGAGGCTCTTGTCACATGATGTGCCATAGTTCTCAAGTTTCCTTTCCTTACTGTGTGAAGCCAAATGGAAGCAGACCCATTAAGCTCCGTGAAAACCTAGGGAATCCTTGCAGTAACCCGACCTACTTTCATGATCGACCCCCCACATCTTAGTGTTCTATGGGTCGAAGGAGGATTGAATTCACCTTTTGATCCTTTCTCACACCCCTTGGAATACAAAAATGTGCTTTCGGCATCAAGTTAGTGTATACACAGGAGAACTGAACCATAAACAATTAAATCATAGAAATTAAGAAACACAAATTTATCAAAACATGGAAAAACAAGTGTCTACATGCCAAAGGATTACTCCATAGTACTTGTAATGCCCTCGATTGTTTTTTATAAATATATATAGCTGCAAACATCACTTGCACATAATTCCCAAAATGGGTTCTTAATTCAACTAAGATACATAGACGACTCTTAAAACATAAATTACTAGTGAACTGCAGTTCAAAATTTATTCTTCGAAGGAAACACCTAACTACTGCAGAAACTAAACTAGAAGGTCTTTAGGTTGTATTGTCATGGTCTCGAGCTGGCTCACTGGTCATTGCCTCCTGCCTCATTCATCTCATTTCTTGAAAAAAAAAAAGTTATAATCTATGAGTCAAGAGACTCAGCATAGTCCGAACCGTATTATGCAATAGGTAGTGCCCATAATCTAGTGTACGACGGGGTACCCAAGCTAGGTAACTTAGGATTTACTTATTTACATATTATGGGCATGAGCATAGGCGTTGACATAGGCATACAGACATACACATATGCATAAGCATGTAAATAACTAAGCATGAAATAAACAAAATCATGAGCATGTGTATAAACATAGGCATAAGCATACTTACATGGCATAAACGTACATACTATGAAAGAACAAAAACATAAGCATAAGCATAAGCATAAGCATGTAAATAAACTAAGCATGGATTATGATCATGAGCATGTATATAAACATGGGCATAAGCATACTTGCATGGCATGAACGTATATACTATGGATGAACAGAAACTTAAGCATAGGCATGTAAATGACTAAGAAAGAGAATCAACATAATCACATAGGATTAGTGAGCACCCGGGCTAAGGTCACCAGTCACATTCAACTACATAGTTTAGTGAGCTCCCGAGCTAAGGGCACCGGTCACACTCAACCACATAGAATTTTGGTGAGCTCCCGTGCTAAGGACATCGATCTCACTCGACCGCATAGATTTGGTGAGCTCCCGGGCTAAGGACACCAGTCACACTCGACCACATAAAATTGACGAGCTCCCGGGCTGAGGACACTGATCACACTCGACCACGTAGATTTGCTGAGCTTCCGGGCTAAGGACACCGGTCACACTCAACCACGTAAAATTGGTGAGCTCCTGGACTGAGGACACTGGTCACACTCGACCACGTAGATTTGGTGAGCTCTCATGCTAAGGACACCGGTCACACTCAACCATGTCAAATTGGTGAGCTCCCGGGCTAAAGACACGGGTCACACTCGATTACAAAGAATTTTGTTTAGTTCTCAGGCTAAGAACACCGGTCACACTCAACCATGTAACTATATAAATAGAAACATAAACATGAACCTAACGTGAATAAAATATGAACATATACATAACAAAACCATAAACATAGCATAAGCATGAGCATGACTTGAACATATTTGCATGCGTGCTTATAAACCTATTGTTGTGGTGGCCTAGTTGCACGTAGCAGTACTGTAATATAAGTTGTTGATCAAACTACTTCTTTATAGAAATTGTTTTCATGCTCATAAACACCCATAGCACCTTATTGTATCCAACAACTAGCATACAAAATTCTGAATCATATGGATTTCAAGTTCCTACACACAAGGCATATCATTCTAAATAGTGCATAACGTGCATATAATTTCCACAAAACCTCCCTATCGTACCAAATCATTGAAACCGAAACCACATATGCATACCCTCTATAACCCACACATGCATATAATTTCCATTGAGCATCATTAACATAATAAAGTATTGAACCCGAACCACACATGCATACCCCTTTATAACCCACACATGCAAATAATTTCCATTAAGCATCATTAACATACTAAAGAATTGAAACCGAACCACACATGCATGCCCTTTATCATAGATCACCAAAGACGTAATTGTGTTTTGCATGCCAAAACTTGAACCATGGAAAGAAGAATTAAATTTTCATGGAAGCAACTAGCAAAAAGG